>VMBQ01010314.1:12957-26663 GCA_007657795.1 Dreissena rostriformis | reverse complement strand
ACTCTAAAACAATAATCACTTTTTCAAGCACTGTCACAAAAATAAAGCAAAAGTAATAAACTTAATATTTACCTTATCAGGTAAACGACGCAGCCATCCAAGTCAAAAGCGCAACATCGAATGGTCGCTTTAATCAAGTTTCACATCTTTCCATACCATCTGATAACATCTCAGAAAGGTGCAATTAGCCGTACATAGATGGGGCGCCATACATTGTATTAGCAGTTATCAGCTTATTCACACAACTGAAGCAATGTTTCAAACTGCTAATGTATGATAATAAAAGTGATTTACTTTACACATTATGTGATTTTCGGGGTTCGTGCTCTGCGAGGATTCATTTTGACCCAACACAGAAGCAATGTTGATATATTTTAATGTAGTATTCTAGTATTGACCGTATATCGATGTTTATGAAATGGAATATTTGCAACAAATATTAAATACAATAAACAAATGAACAAGAATACCTATCTTTAGAAAACGAACGAACAATACGCATACACGTAGAGTAGGTACTACGAGTAAAAATATAATAAACGCATCATTTATAAACTCTGCGAACAATACCAAATAGTACATACATGTCACAACAATATTTAATTTAATAGTTATCAAAGAAAAGGGATGGTTTATCTGAGTTAATATATATTTTTCTCCAAAGTTAAGAAATACGTCAATGTATGACAGTTGAAATTTCCGTGCACGTGAATCACGAGCCAGTGTTAGATAACTCTAAGGTTAGTAATGCATGCATAAGGTTTTACTGTTATGTTGCTTCCCTTTGACCAGTGAAATGTATTTAAATATATATTTAAAATTGAAATAGTCTGGATGTTATGCGAGTAAATGTTTACCCTACGAAATGATTTTTAAAGTCTGCATTAGCCGAAGTCATATGAGCTAACAATAGACTTGAAAGCGTATGTAATGTATACTGATTATATCCTTTATCACTAAATGGTATTGGGATGACGCCAGTTGAAGTTTAATAAAATCTTAAAACGTTAACGACGACCGAGTGATATATATATTTACCGTAGTTTGTAGTTTAAAGCATATTTCTATATTTTTTGTTTTTCGGTTGGCCGCGCACTGTCGAAGGTATTTTTTTGCTTTATCGGGCGTAGGTTTTCGAATAAGATCGTGTTGGCACCTAGTGTCAGGAAAAAAATAGAGCAGAACCGGTAATCGTATAGGTATGGTGCAACGTATGTGCATAAAATCGGACGGCCACCTGTACAGACATTGGACGGCCATCATTTTACGGGCGGCGGCATAAACTCGATTCCTCTTTCAGTGAATTTCCTTTGCAATAATGTACACTCCTGAACGCACGACAACCATCGAAGTTACAAGCACATTACATGAGCGCCATCTCCAGACATTGTTCGGTTGCCGGCCGGTCTAAACTCTGTTTGCTTCCGAGGTCAGAGAGCACACAAGGTTTAGTGTTAACTTAAGTCTGATTTCGCAAAAGATAATATCCCATAGCATCTGTTCTCATTAAGCACCGATGCTTCTATAGAAGACGATTTGATGACCACATATCGCTCAATTGTGTATGTGGCCGAATAATCAAATAACAACGCAGCGTTCACAATATTCCGCTTTAACTAATAAACAACACATAACTGACATTGTTAATAGTTAATAAAGGTCTCATTTTTTTTTCATTTATCATACAAAGCATGCCGTTATAAAAAGTCAAATTCATGTTCCGTTAGTAGTTCAATGCACACAATGTTCAGTGAACTCATTTAAAACTACATGTACAAGGACAGTGTAATCTCCCCTTTAAAACGGTGGACGCTTACAAACATATTGATTGATCTTTGACAAACAAGTCCACCCCAAGACTTTCAGGGTCAGTGCTTGGTAAGTAAATCGTCAGGGGAAGACGGAATGTACTATCAATAAACGCCTTATGTTGATAACACATTATTGCTTCCAATATATCAAATAACACGATTTTTAGAGAAAGGAGTGAAAACCTATTGGTAGATGCCATTTGTCTTGTATTGTGAAAAAACTACCGAAATAGTATAGTGTCCTTGATAGAAGAGAAAGCGTTTACTTATCTAGCCACACATGTGTGACCTATGCAAGCCAGAATGGGCTACCGATATTTGTCAGTTTGCTATAAATAACACAGTGTGACTTCAATTTTCTATCGGAAAGTATCGTGATTTGATGTTCCATTTATAAGACGCAATGACATTTTTAAAGACCCGCGGCATGCGAAAATGGGTCTTGTGTAATATGCTGCCAGCGTAGCTCCATCACAGCCTGCACATCCGCGCAGTCTTGTCAGGATATATGCATACTGAATAGGCTACTCTGGAGATACCACGAAATCTTGCGTGCTTTTTGTTATAGCGGAAAGCGTAGCCCATGACCAGACTCCGCAAGTGCGCAGACTGGGCTTGAGCTACGCTGGCCGCATATGTCGTAAGACCAATTTTCGCATGACGCGGATGTAACAATGTTATTTGAATGTGTGGAAAGGAAACTGCGTATTAAATCAAATATCAACATACCTTATGTTTCAACGAAGAATAAATAAATTCATAGTAAACCATGTGAGGACACATATGATGTGATCTCACATAGTAAAAATTGTATCTACGAACACTAATTATGTGGTTCAATATACGTGCGCTTCATAACAAACATTTAATTCGGTTGATATGCGACTTTTAAGTGAAAAAAAAACACAACAATACTTAAACCTTTGTTTTTAATTTGATAACTTAGAAACTTTTATTCTCTACCTTTATTTCAAAGTCAGGATATACGCCGAATATGTTTTCTTGAAGATGTTTCTTTTGCAGACACAATTTTATAATCAGTGGCATGTAACCGTTAATGTATCGGTGAGGTCCGCAGATCCCTTCTTTGTATATATCGTCCGCAGATTCCTTCTTTGTATATATCGTCCTCAGATTCCTTCTTTATATATTTCGTCCGCAGGGTTATTAATTATTCATATTGTCAGCAGACTTATTATTTATTCATATGGTCCGCATATTCCTTCTTTGTATATATCATCCGCAGATTCCTTCTTTGTATATATCTTCCTCAGATTCCTTCTTTATATATATCGTCCGCAGGCTTATAAATTATTCATGTTGTTCACAGATCCCTTCTTTGTGTAGAACGTCCGCAGATTCCTTCTTTGTTTATATCGTCCGCAGATTCCTTCTGTATTCATATCGTCCGCAGATTTATTATTTATTCATATGGTCCGCAGATCCCTTCTTTGTATATATCGTCCGCAGATTCCTTCTTTGTATATATCGTCTGCAGATTCCTTCTTTGTATATATCGTCCGCAGAATCGTTCTGTATTCATATCGTCGGCAGATGTATTATTTATTCATATGGTCCGCAGATCCCTTCTTTGTATATATCGTCCCCAGATTCATTCTTTGTATATATCGTCCGCAGATTCTTTCTGTGTTCATATGGTCCGCAGATCCCTTCTTTGTATATATCGTCCGCAGATTCCTTCCTTGTATATATCGTCCGCAGGTTCCTTCTTCATATATATATCGTCCGCAGACTTATTATTTATTCATATGGTCCGCAGATTCCTTCTGTATTCATATCGTCCGCAGATTTATTATTTATTCATATGGTCCGCAGATTTATTATTTATTCATAAGGTTCGCAGATTCCTTCTTTGTATATATCGTCCGCAGATTCTTTATGTATTCATATCGTCCGCAGATTTATTATTTATTCATATGGTCCGCAGATTTATTATTTATTCATATGTTCCGCAGATTTATTATTTATTCATATGGTCCGCAGATCCCTTCTTTGTATATATCGTCCGCAGATTCCTTCTTTGTATATATCGTCTGCAGATTCCTTCTTTGTATATATCGTCCGCAGATTCATTCTGTATTCATATCGTCCGCAGATTTATTATTTATTCATAAGGTTCGCAGATTCCTTCTTTGTATATATCGTCCGCAGATTCCTTATGTATTCATATCGTCCGCAGATTTATTATTTATTCATATGGTCTGCAGATTTATTATTTATTCATATGGTCCGCAGATCAAGACCATTGCTCTCGTCGTTGGTGCTAAGTGAAGGATCTCTGCTTCCGATTTTATTCCCTGTCACCACAGTCGTGTATTGTTGTATCTGAGATACTACCGCGAGGGCGCGATCTCTTTCATGAACAGACACCAAGTCGAATTGAATTGGAGTCCATAATCCTTGAGGAATGGAATGCAGTTGCGGCGGAAGTACAGGTGAATTAAATTGTATTTTAGGCAACGCCGAGAACTCTAATGTTGAAAATGACGACAAAATTAAAAAAAGAAAATCAATATAAAAAATGTACTACGCAAAAATCGCTAGCAATTTATGTTATTGAAGAAAATAACATAGTTTTAGTGCCGCAAATGGGGGNGATGATTGTCAGGGGAGGCAACTAGGTAGAGTATCATAACTTATATTGAAATTGTATATTCCCTTGGCTTTATGGGCCATATGGATATAAAACAAAAGAACATACAAGCATCATGCAACTGGTAAGAAATTAGGTTAAGCTATATGCTAATATTACATACATATAAAACAAAAGCAGCTCAGATAAAGTATTAAGACTACATGCATAAAATCAGTTATAAAAAAAATCAAAAACAAATCGGTTATAAAACAAACACAAGAAGCAAAGCATAGTAAGATAAAAACACAAAATGAGAAAGCAGATAAATGCGGAGCATGCACTTCAGCCTATAAAACACACATATAAAACAAAAGCAGAACAGATAAAATAATAAGACTACATCTATCAAACCAGTAATAAAACACAAGCAGAAGCAAAGCATAGTAAGATAAAAAACACAAAATGAGGAAGCAGCAAAATGCGGAGCATGCACTACAGGCGACATAAAGAACACTTACATTTTGGGCCTGTCCAGGTGCGGACCAGTCTCCTGAACTCGTTATAGTTGTCCTGGCGCCTTATATCTGGGGGGAGACTGTTCCACACCCGGGCAGCCTCAAAACGAAAGGAATTTTGCCCATACCTTGTGGTCCGCACTGTAGGCACCTCTATCATATGATCATACCTGCAGTTGTAAACAGAGGTTTTGAGTTTTGCTAGATCTTGAATATAAGGTGGGGATATTTTATGTAGGCATTTGAAAGTCTCTATGGCAATGTTTTGTAACCTGTTCAAGTGAAGAGTTTGAAGTTTAACCTTTTCTAGGAGGCTTTCATATGATGATGTGTAATCATTGTAGACAATGCGCAAGGCTCTGTACTGGAGTTTTTCAAGTTTGTTTGTGTTGGCTTTGCTGCAAAAATGCCACACAATAGGACAGAAATTAAAGTTTGACCTTATAAAAGACTTAAATATAATAAGTCTAGTAGGGACATTAAGGAACTTGCTTAATCTATGCAGGACATTTAACTGTTTAGCGGCCTTTTGGCACATTTTGGAGATTTGGGCATCAAAATTAAGAAGATAGTCTATCTCAACGCCAAGTAGCTTGACCTGTTCATCACATTTTATGATATTGCCGCTAATATCGAAGGACTTAATTTTTGCATGGGATTTAACCCCAACTGAGATAGCTTGAAACTTATCAGGGTTGGCTTGCATTTGATTGGATTTAAACCAGTCTATGAGAATTCTACTTTCATCCTCAAGGGTAGATTTGACCACATTCATATTTTTATTCCAGTAAGATAGGGTGTTATCATCTGCATAGTTATATAGTTTAGACTTCTCAATGAAGAAGAAAATATCATTGATGAAGATGTTAAAGACAAGAGGCCCAAGTATGGAGCCTTGGGGTACTCCCTTGATAATATTGTCCCAATGACTGATACAGTCACCTAGCTTAACCCGTTGTTTCCTATTATGGAGGTAACTGCTCATAAGTTTACAGGCATTGTCGGCCAGACCATATGCCTTGAGCTTGAGGAGAATAAGGTCGTGTGGAATACAGTCGAACGCCTTAGATAGGTCCATAAGAATTGCTCCTATGTACATGTTGTCGTCTAAGGCTTTCTTCCAATCTTCCACTAACCTGAGCAGGGTAGTCTGACAGCCATAAGATTTTCGGAAAGCTGCCAGAAAGGGGTGAAAGACAAGTTCGAAGTGACCTGAAAGTTGATCATGGATAACCCTTTCATATAGTTTAGACAGTGTAGGGAGTATACTTACTGGCCTGTAATTATTTTCTATAAAGGGATCATCTTTTTTGTAAATTGGTGTAACCTGGGCTAGTTTGAGGCTTTCAGGGAATTGACCCGTTTTTATCATAGTATTACATAAATTACTTATGGGCCGGGACAAAGAGGGCTTGCCTGCAATGATAACTTTGGGTGGGATTTGATCTACTCCAGTAGCCTTCTTGGGATGTAACCTTTTGATTGCTTTTGAGATGGTATGTTCTGTAACTGGCTTGAAATTGAATTGTTGACCTTCTGTATCTTTGTGGTGTATGTGTATTTTGTCTATGCTTGGGTGGGTGTCAGTGTCATGTTTGTTGTCTTCTATACCAATATTTTTTGCGATATTGATATAGAATGTGTTGAGAATGTTTGCAACTTCATTTTGGTCTGACTTGAGTTGCCCATCAGCTGACTTTAATATAACCGGATTGTCTGTCTTGTTTGTGGGTTTCTGTGAAAGGAAAGGCTTGATAGTTGGCCAAAAGTCCTTGGACTTCGGGCCGCCCCCGCACCTTTCCTGAAAGTATGTGGTGATGGAATCTCTTTTAACCTGTGTTTTTATATTTCTGAGTTTTTTGTAGTTTGACCAGTTTTCATCAGTTTTGTGTTTGTTGTAAGTGTTGCGTGCTTGTCTTGTCTTGTATATGAGTTTCCTGTATTGAGAGTTCATGTAGGGTGGGGATTGACGCTTGGGTTTTTTTACTTTCACAGGAGCATGATCGTCAACAACCTGTTTCAGGAGACTCTCATGGGCCCAATATATATCATCAATGTCATCAAAAATATGGGCCGCATGAAAAGGCACCTGTTCCAGGTCGTTATTAAAAGCTATGGAATCAAAGTTTTTGTAGGATCGAAAGTTTATATTTCTTGATTTTGTAGAGTTACAATGTTCCTTAATACTAGTGCATATCATGTTGTGGCAGTCACTTAATCCACAGTTAAAATTGATTGTATTGCACATATAATTTTTAGAATTTGTCAAGATAACATCAATTAATGTTGGCATATAGTTTTTTGTATAACATGTAGGTTCCTTTACTAAATTTTCCATATTAAAGCTATCACATATACTGTTTATAGGTTTACATTTGTCCTTTTTAAGCATATCATAATTTAAGTCGCCGATGCATATAACATTTTCAAATTTCATATATATATTATCTAGGCAACCTGTAACTAGAGTTTCAAATGTAGTGTCTTTCATGGCCGGTTGTCTATATAGACATAAAATGGCCCATTTGCGATTTTTCAAACACAGTTCGTAACATATACCTTCTAAATGTTCACTCTCGAGATCTTTCCGTCTTTTGAAGGGTAAATCTGCTCTTACAAAAGTCATTATGCCCCCGCCATGGGCATTTCTGTCTCTTCTCTCCAGTTTGTAACCTTCAGTAATAAAAAGGTTATCATTAAAAGAGTTGTCAATTTTGGTCTCTGAAATCACAAGCATATCACATAATTTTTCATTCAAAATTTGTTGTAATTCGCTGAACTTATATCGAATGCTATTTATATTAATATAGCTTATAATTGGACGTTTTTTGTTTTCGTTTCTCAGTTTTCTGAGTTTGTCAAATATATCATTCAGAGATGATGAGTCTGAATTTATTGAATCACTGATAGACTGATTATTTATGTCAGATTCTTTATTTTGGTTAGGTTCTGTAATCCAGTCTTCCTCGGGATCAGGTGCGTGCAAGACCTCAATTGTCTATATTTTCCGCAGATCACTATATAATCTATCGTCCGCAGATTTGTCCGCGTCAGTCCTCCGCGAGGGACGTTAAACGGGTGTGCAGTGTATCGGTGCTGTACACCGGGCACTTAAAAGAACCAGGGGCGCCTCTGGAATCAAGGCGCCTTCTGTATCCCGCTCGAACCCCCACTAACACCTCTCTTTAGTCTTGGGGCGGAGAGCACAAAAACCACACACAACTATAAGGAATAAACATTAATGCCAATAAGGATAATGATAATCTAGGGATAATAGGAATACTGCAAAAATCATTACAATAAAAAAACCACTAAATATCAAATAGTGTCACAACTACATCAACATAATCCATAAAAAAATAATAATAAAAAAACAACATCTAGGCACATTAAGGTCTCATTGGCCATCGTGCTCTGATGTCTTATCTGACCTAAATTTCTCCCCTGAAGGGTCACAGGGGCACGTCGATACATCTGTACTTGCGA
The DNA here is from genome assembly GCA_007657795.1 of Dreissena rostriformis. NCBI lineage: Eukaryota > Metazoa > Mollusca > Bivalvia > Myida > Dreissenidae > Dreissena > Dreissena rostriformis. The sequence goes on along the minus strand of VMBQ01010314.1, from coordinate 18,255 downwards.
AGACACTGGACGACCTGTAAATAAATCTCAAATACACACACACACACATTTGTCCGCGTTTTAGTGCGACCCAATGTCAGGGTCACTAACTGATTAAAGATGGCGGCCTCCAGTGAAAATGTTAAGAAGCCTGCACAAATTCCGAAATATATTAAGTTTGCTTTCGGTGGTAGCGCGGGGTAAAGAGGCGGTTTTGTTTTATTGATGTTGTTTCTATGTTTGCTGTTGGTTTTTGCAAGTGCGCATGTTTAAGATTTGCGACATTACTGAAGGTTTTGTTTAACCTTTTATTTCCCATTCCCCACCCACGGTCCCCCACCCAGACTGCAAGAGCGGTCTGCCAGAGTAAAAATGTGCATTTTAATTTAATGCTATGTGACAAAATGCATGTTTCTTACTATATGGCATTATTTTCATTTTGAATTACACATGTGTATGATGTGTCCTCTGCATTTACGGTAGTCTGACTGGTTTCAATAATCCAAGTCCTAGCTATTGACCCTTTGTGTTGCTGGGTGTTGCAACTGATAGCCGCTCATTTCATGTAAACTTGCTCTGGAATCCTCTGTGAGCTAGCTCTCATGTCTAATTAACCAATCGTTATACATCGAGTATCTCCGGAACCTCCTTAAGATTGATAAAAACGTCAATTAAAAACATCGGCTTTCGGTTTGATATTGTTTTTTTTATAAATTTTTTGTTTTGAGTATTTTCACAAAATTACACCAAATTGATGTCAATGGAACAGGTATTGTTTGTAATGATTTATAAGGTTGATTGAACTCGATTTTATAGACATACAGTGCTCCAGCTAGGATTTGAAAAGGGCAGGGGGATCTTGTTATAAACTAGAAACTTTCAACTTACAGCATATGACTAGACCATTAGGCACTTGGGTGAAAAAATTAGTGCAGCGTGACCTTCTTTCCTTTGCTATAATAGTTAATTCAAAACTTCTGCGTTCTGTTTGATAATGGTTTTTATCAAGTTTTTGTTTTGAGCTTTACTCCTCAAAAGACACACAATTTGATGTTGATGGTAACAGTTATCGTGTTTGTTACAATGTATGAGGTTGATTGAAATAGATTTTATAAACAAACTTGGGACATATTTTTTTACAAGGTTTTTGCCTTTACCAGGGGAACTTTGAGTTTTATGCAGGGCTTTTTTTCTTCTGAGAGAATGGCCATTTTTTTGACAAATTTGAGAAGTTTTTTACTCAAATTTTCGCAACTTTAAAAGTTTGTGACTCATTTTTTAAAAATTTTGAACAGTTCCCTACTCATTTTTTAACAAGTTTGATTAGTTTGCGACTCATTTTTTAATAAACTGAAGGGGCAAGGCTGCTTCACAAAGATAAGAAAAAAAGAGCCCTGGTATGTATGTACTCACAAGCTCAAAGCATTCAAGAAGAGCAAAACAAATAAGATACAAAAAATGTTTCCCCCACCACTGACCAGGGTTCAACAAAGTGTGACAATAATTATATTCTTACTCTTACACTAGAGTTTACACTATAAGAGAATGGCTGTTTGTGAAGCTTCTTGTGAACAAACAAAATGCTTGTTTATTTGTTTGCAGTATGGCAGCCACACTGTTTGTACAGCCGCTGGATCTAGTCAAGAACAGAATGCAACTTCAAGGTAAGCTTGTAACACTAACCATCAAGTCGTGTTCCGGGAAAACTGGGCTTAATGCATGTGCGTTAAGTGTTGTCGCAGATTAGCCTGTGCATTCCACGCAGCTAATCTGGGTCAACACTTTCCGTCTAAATTCCGTTTTTGTTAAGCAGAGACTTCCTTTAAACAAAACATTCCATAAAAGCGGAAAGTGTCGTCCTTATAAGCCTGCAGATTTAACACGCTAATCTGGGACTGCACGTTACATGCATGCATTAAGCCCAGTTTTCTCAGAATGAGGCTTCATTGATAATAGTGATTCTACCTCCCTGAAAAATAAGGACTTGCATACAGTAAGTGTGCAAGGGCTCTTTCTAATTGAAATTAATTTGTTTCATCAGAATGAACACATGTCCTTCCCAGCAATTGGGCATTAAAATGGCCTCTTTATTTCTCATAGTATAAAGGTGAACATGGTTTGAACAGAATAATGTAGAAAAAATGCCCCGAACGTGTAAATCTTTTTCTCTCCCACTGCAAGGTCTATAGCTTTTGTACTTTCTGTGACATCATAATGATATAATGGTCCTCTTCTAGCAGTTTAAAAAAATAGAGTAAAAAAAGGCTATGCTAAGGTAAGCGAGCCCTTATAGTAAAACAGGCTACCCTAGTTACAGAATGTTATCATGCCTTATGTTATTTTCAACGAAACAACTAGTTATCTGACTTGTGCTTGATTTTCAGGTGAAGGGGGCGCTAAGCGCCAATACAAGACGAGTTTCCATGCACTCAGATCCATCATTGCCAATGAGGGGGTATTTGCTGTGTATACTGGGTAGGTCATAATCTATGTTGTCATTATTGTATAAAACAAGCAGCTTTTATCTTAATCTTAAAGGGATATTATATATCTGAAAATATGATAATCTGTAAATTAATAAGTATACTGTACATTACCTGGTTGCTTAAGGTAGTGCACCTGTAATTGGCACCTTTCCAAATATAATCTAACGTATTATTTTCTTAATCAGCATCATTTCATTGAACAACATGCACAATTTTAGGTAGGCTTTCCATGCTTTTAAAAAAAGATACTGATTTTTTTTAAACTACCCCCACGCTCGGCTTTTGTCCAGTTTATTTGCACCCCTGGGTTATATGAAAGTTCCATAATTTATCCAGATTTCCAAATATTGGCATGCAGTTGGTGTGTACAGATGCAGTAAAGGTGTTTAAAGTTTAAACAAGATGAAATAAGTATTCTTTTACAGACATTTATTTTTTTGACTTGTTATCTATGGAAGAGCGCCATGAAATGTAAGTGGTTTCAGTCAAGTAGAAATTGGGTTGGTAAAAAACAAAGTGTCATAAAATTCAAAATAGTATCATTTAAGTAATATTTTGAACTTAGTTATAATAGATACACTATAAACAGCAAATATACAAAGAAATAGACAGATTTATTGTTTACTTTTTGAAATAAAAATAAAAATGCAACATGCATGATTCGTATTTTCAGCAGTAAATCACCCAATTTAGCCATATTGATAACGTTGTTTTAATTAAAAGAATTGAAGAATGTGCATAAATATCCTCTCGTCTGCTCAGCCTGGCGAGTGATTTTTAGCTCCGCTGTTTTCAAAGAAAAATCGAGGTATTGTTATAGCCAGCTCGTCCGTCGTCCGCGGCGTCCGAAAACTTGCACATTGGCCATAACTTTTACAATATTGAAGATAGCAACTTCATATTTGGCATGCATGTGTATCTCATGGAGCTGCTCATTTTGAGTGGTGAAAGGTCAAGGTCTAGGTCATCCTTTAAGGTCAAAGGTCAAAACATTTTTTTATTTTTTTTGTTTTTCATGTGTATCTCATCGACCTGCACATTTTGAGTGGTGAAAAAGTCAAGGTCCTTGAAGATCATTGGTCAAAAAACAAAAATCCAAGCACCCACAGCCGAGCGTTGGCAGCCACTATGCGGTGCTCTTGTTGTTCCATTCTTCCAGTCAGCTGAATATTCTAGCTGGTCATACGATAGAACGAGGGAATTTTCATTAAATTATCTGAACGTATAATACAAAATAAAAATACAACAGTGTTGATTTTGTTTTTAATTGAATAACAACACAATAAGGAACTGTCATATGAAACAAAAGTAAACATGATAAATACACATTATTTATTAAAGTAAACTAACCCTATTTTTAGCTTGGCTGTTTTCGAAGAAAATCCGAGGTATTGTCATAGCCCTCTCGTCTTCCTCGTCGTCGTCCAGAAAATTTAACATTGGCCATAAATTTTGCAATATTGAAGATAGCAACTTGATATTTGGCATGCATGTGTATCTCATGGAGCTGCACATTTTGAGCGGTGAAAGGTCAAGGTCATCTTTCAAGGTCAAAGGTAAAAAAATCATTATTTTTTGTGTGGTTTTTCATGTGTATCTCACCGACCTGCACATTTTGAGTGTTGAAAAGGTCAAGATCAATGATGACCTTCAAGGTCAAAGGTAAAAAAACTAAATCCAAGCACCCACAGCCGAGCATTGGCAACCGCTATGCTGTGCTCTTGTTACATAGGACGAGCAGAAAATCACACTAGAATAAGTGGAAATCCAGAAAGAGTTTCTTAAAATAGAATGTTCACACCCTGCAATATTCAATGCTTTAATCCAGTTTTCATACATTCAGGTTGTCAGCAGGCTTGCTACGCCAGGCCACCTACACTACAACCAGACTTGGTCTCTACACATCCATGTTTGAGTATGCCAGTAGGTATGTATAGAACAGTAAACATGTTACTTTACCATGGTATCCTCGTTCTGCGAAAACAGGGCTTATTGCATGTGAGTAAAGTGTGGTCCAAGATAAGCCTGTGTACTTTCCGCTTTCGTTAAATTTTTGTTTAAAGATTTCTCTTCTCAACGAAAATCAAGTTAAGACTGAGAGCATTAAACCCTGTTTTCCCATAATGAGGCTCATTTTGATAATAAAAACACAGGATAGTAGTCTCACTGCAAACAGATTTGAAGACACCACAACAGCAAATATATTGTCTTCACTTTGATGCTAATTATCCCCCGCCAAAGGCGGAGGGATATTGTTTTGGCGTTGTCCGTCCGTACGGCACTTTTATGTCTGGAGCCATATCTTGTAAGTGCTTTGGCAGATTTCATTCAAACTTGGTATGAGTGTATATATGGATAAGAGGATGATGCACACAAATGGCATTGTACACCATCTGTTAATTAGGGAGTTATGGCCCTTTGTATATATTGTGTGTCAATGCAGCATGTTGGGGTATACGTCACGTCTGTGACAAAGCTCTAGTTTGGCGGGGGATATCAATTCAACGAATTTGCTTGTTATATTTAACTTAACTTAGGGACTAGAGAGTTTTCTTCCCCTGATGTTATTACAAAATCAGATCCCTGATGTTTGTCATATGGAATCATTATTGTGAAATCTTAACCCTTTGAGCCCTGGAACCGGATTTTGAAGGCCTTTGCAAACAGTTTGGATCCAGATGAGACGCCACAGAACGTGGCGTCTCATCAGGATCCAAACTGTTTGCTATTCTGATAGTATTCTTTGAAAAAAAATCGAAGAAAATGCTAATTTTAGACATTCAGCAGACAACATTTTAGCAGACGACAAATTTCCCAGCATGCAAAGGGTTAA
>VMBQ01010314.1:0-12904 GCA_007657795.1 Dreissena rostriformis | reverse complement strand
TTGCAATCTCCCATCCTGAAACAGCAACAAACATGAGCCTCCATTCATTTAGCCTCACTCTGGGAAAACTCTGCTTAACCCTTTGAGCGCTGGAACCGGATTTTGAAGGCCTTTGCAAACAGTTTGGATCCAGATGAGACGCCACAGAACGTGGCGTCTCATCAGGATCCAAACTGTTTGCTATTCTGATAGTGGTCTTAGAAAAAAAATCGAAGAAAATGCCAAATTTAGAAATTCAGAAGACAACATTTTAGCAGACGACAAATTTCCCAGCATGCAAAGGGTTAAATATTTTGCATGTTCAATTCTGCTCTTCACTTTCAGAGATGGGAAGAACCCCAACTTTGTGATGAAGGCGTTAATCGGCTGTACTGCAGGGGGTCTTGCTGCCTTCGTAGGCACGCCTGCTGAGATCTCACTCATCCGTATGACAGCCGACGGAAGGTGAGGTCGGGTTTTTCCAGTGATGGTTTTCAATACGGGTCTGGAATTAAAAAAAAATGTCGCAAAATTTGGCTCTTTGGAAAAAACAAGAAGTTTAACTGATTGATAAATGAAATTATTATTGTAATGCTTAAACCTGTATCTTTTTAATGGAACTTACGTATAACAAATATTCACCATACAAATAATTTAATGATTGATATCTAAGATTGTTTTTTTATATGAACAGAAGGGTTGGTAATTTTTTTAAGGATAAATTTAGACTTACAGACAAATTGGCTTTGGGTGCTTTGAAATGACCCTGTTGTATATGGTCTTTTGTAATTTATTTGCTGACTGTTATATATATTCAGTGGAAACCCTCTAAACTGGACACCCCCGGGACCGAGGGGAAAATCCGGTTTAGAGAGGATTCCCGTTTAGAGGGGAAATATGCTATTTTATTATCAGAAGGTCAATTAAATAGCCTGATTGGGACAAACACACCCTTTCAGCAAATGTTAATAGTTTATTTACATATTACATTCATTTATGTTGCATCACATAAAACAACACATTTTAATAGTCTATTTATATATAACATTCATTCATGTTGCATCATATACGCACAGCACATGTCACTTAATCTGTTGATTAGAAAGCAATATCAGTCACACAATAAATCAAACAATGCACCCTGACAAACAAACAAAGTTATATGCATGTGTTAGGTGAATTTAGTTCCTTTTCACACTGAAAAACATATCAAGAACGACCTGTTTTTTCAAACATCCGTCTGTTATCAGTAATTATAATCAGTATTATCACTTCTATTGATCGATATGTACATCACAGACCTAATCTCTTTAAATTGTTTTGCGATTTTAACAGTTTGACAATTTTTCGACCACCTTTATTAATTTCACGCGTCTTTAATCCGCTACTCACAAGTTTTTGACACTAGGTCTGAGGTGCAATAAACTTGCCGTCACCGGTTTAGAAAGGTACAATTACATATGGAATGACCCAAATTTGAACCAAACAATGACTGGTATTCGGAATTGAGGGGATTCAGGTCTTGAGGAGATATTTTACGAATGGTTTTATAGGTAAAAAAATGGGGCCGGACATTTTTTCCAGTTTAGAGAGGATTCCGGTATAGAGGAGATCCGGTTAAGAGGGTTTCCACTGTATATTTGATACAAAATTAATTTTATTTCGGTATTGTTAAATCATCTGTTTTAAATCAAACTTAAAATGTAACAAAATTTAAAGGTAGGTATGCAAACAGCTGGATCAATATTGAGGTCTGTCGAAACCAACAGATATTGAATAATGGTAGTTGGCTTGTTGTAACAGACTCCCAGTAGCAGAGCGGAGAGGCTACAAGAACGTGTTCAACGCCATCTACAGAATCAGTACAGAGGAGGGAGTGGCAACTTTGTGGCGGGTAGGTGATCTGAAACATTATTGTGTTGTAATATAAGATCATTGGAGTAGATGGTGTTGTGGAAAATTATTGTGTTGTAATATTAGATCATTGAAGTAGATGGTGTTGTGGAAAATTATTATGTTGTTATATTAAAAAATTGATCATGAAAAGGAAATTTGATGCCCTATACTCTAAAATAATGTTATTACAGTATTGTTGTGATTTAAGACTGCGAAATAAGATCATTTTGACCAAGAGAAGTAATTTTTATGCCCCCTTCTTCGAAGAAGAGGGGATATATTGTTTTTGGCCTGTCTGTCATTCTGTCTGTCCCAAAACTTAAACCAAAAACTTTAACCTAGGTTAAAGTTTTGTCATAACTTTTGCATTATTGATGACAGCATCTTGATACTTGGCATGCATGTGCATCTTATGGAGCTGCACATTTTGAGTGGTGAAAGGCCAAGGTCAAGGTCATCCTTCAAGGTCAAAGGTCAAAAAACACAATCCAAGGGAAGTAATAAGCTTTAAAGGGAGATAGTTTCTAAACCTGCCAAATGATAAATAGAAATTTTATTTCAAAGCCGCACAATAGCGGGCATTGTGTTTCTGACAACACATTGCTTGTTGTTTACTTAAATAGTGAATGAGTGAACACATAACTGGTGTAACTTTATATATAATAATATAATATGTTTACCTTTATAAATATTAATATTTGTTGCTTGATAATTGACCAGAAGAAATGTAATGCAAATGCTAAAAGGCCAATAGTTGTAAATTGAGTCTAGGTGTTCTAATATTGAACAGGGCTGCTGGCCCACGGTTGCACGTGCCATGGTCGTGAATGCAGCACAGTTAGCATCATATTCCCAGTCCAAGGAAATACTCATTAACACAGGTATATTCATTACTGTTTTAGGCATTTAGCTTAAGGGGAATGACAGAGGGGTCCTTCTTCCATTTTTTATGCCCCACCCTTTTAAAATATGTGGCCCCTTGTCCATTTGTATGCTTTTTCCTCCTTAAAAAAATGTCCCACACATTTTTGTCGCTCTTTCGTTGGCCAATGATCGTGTAGATACAGACACACTCAGCTTCTTTTTTATTGGCTATTGACAATTCTATAGATAGACATGCAGTATGGCTTGAATGGATGATTGAATAAAAGTACTTAAACGGGACATTATGTCACACAATGTACAAAACCCTATGTTTACAGGAATTTACAGGACGAGATATTCAGTGTCAAATAAACAAGTCAGGACCTGTCTTATCTTTAAATGTGTGTCCCATAAACTCACATTTTTTTTCTGAAGTGTGTCTAGATATTAACAGGAAAGACAACTCCTGGAAGGTATATTTTAGAACTCTGTAAGAGTTGTCTCTCTTGATGATCAACAGATCATAAGTTTGCGCACCTACTGTTGCTAAGTGTTTTTGGAATGCTTTAACTGTTATTGCATAAATGAAATGCATTTCGCTGTAAGCTATATGGGTTGCTTTGAAGTTGACCTCAATCAAGATTAAAATTAATTTTTGGCATACAAATAAAAATATCATACACATGTTTTTGTTGAGTATAAATGTAACAATACAGATTTGTTATGGTTTCATTCATATTGACTGAACAAGTGGTGTACTATTATTAACAATGGGTCTCCTTCATTTCTGAATGGCCTGCAAATGAAATGTATACATCAATGCTTTCTGCTCCTCTCATTGTTTCAACAGTTTGAAGCACAGAAAGGGTGAAATTAATATTTGTGGCATGTTCTGAGAAAACTGGGCAAAATGCTTGTGCGTAAAGTGTCATCCCAGATTAGCCTGTGTAGTCCGCACAGGCTAATCCGGGACGACACTTTCCGCCTAAATTGGATTTTCCCTAAGAAGAGACATCATTTTAACAAAAAATTCCATTAAAGCGGAAATTGTCGTCCCTGATAAGCCTGTGCGGACTGCACTGGCTAATCTGGGATTACAATTTACACACAAGCATTTTGCCCAGTTTTCTCAGAACACGCGAAATATACTACATTCTTATATATTTAATATTCCGGGTTTTTTTTTCCTTCTTAGAATTCACGGCCATTTCACAATTTCGACACAGACATTTCACAAATCGAACACGGCCACAATACTTGGCAAAAACGGCCATTTTAAACAGTAAAAATCGGGCTCAAAAGTATCAAAAACAGCCATTTCACAATTATAAATATTTTTTGTTTTAAAATTTTACATAAGCGAGACAAGATATTGACAGTGGTTACGCTTTCCTATGGTTTGAGATAGAGTTTACCAGTCAGAATATTGTTGAACTTAATGTAAGGGCTTATTTGTTGAAAGTAAGAGTGTCCATACAATGAAAATATGATTGTAATGCATTATTTCAAGACATTTTAACATGATGCAAGTATTAAACATGCTTTTACTATACTAATTCTTAACAAACTGAATTCCACAAAAGTTTGCGACTTGTTAGTTCACAGGGCCGCTTCACAAAACCAGGAAAAAAAGTCCTGACATTTATCCAGTAACACTTTTCCATTCAAGCATTTTATTAAATAAATTTACTGTGAAAACAAGCACATAATGCTTGAGTTCTAAGGTCCCCAACAATTTAACACGAATGTAAAACCCTGTGTATACTTTACAACAATTGTAAATACATTACTGTATCAGGGGTGCGATTTCTTCTACTTTTAGCTGCTTTCCTCCCTTTCAATGTCAAACTAATTTTACAAATAGTTATTAACTTTTTTGAATCTATATACAAATGAAGACTTTTATTCAACTGTGTAAGGGGATAGACATTTTCCTCCCCTGAAGTGGTTCTCAAATCACACCCCTGTGTAGATGGGCAATGCACTGGGAAAATGGGGCTTAAAACATTATTGTAAAGTGTTGTCCCAGATAAGTACCCAGTATTTGCAATCTAGCTTGGATTTTCTTAAAAGAGACCTCCTTTTTACGAAAAATTCCATAAAAGAAAAAAAGAGAGTTCCCTGATTAACTTGCATGGAATGCACAGGTTAATCTGGAATGACACTTTACGTACATGCATTAAGCCCCATTTCCCCAGAGTGGGGCTCATTTCTAAACAGCTAACAATGTTAAGTTTTGAACATTCTGCATGTGATAAGTTTTTCGTAAAGGTATAATGCATTGCATGTCATGTGAAAATGACTTGTTCGCAGTTGATAATTATTATGTCCCCTTCGTAGAAGAGGGGGTATATTGTTTTGCTGGATGTTGGTCTGTCCTTATTAGACCCATTCATTTCCGAAAGGATTGACTGATGTACTTGATACTTCACATGTGCATTGGTCTTGGACAGTTTATGACCCCTCACCCCTATTGAAATTGGGGTCACTAGATCAAAGGTCAAGGTCACTGTCACAAAAAGTATGAAAATCAAGGCCCTGTTTAGGGGGAGGCATATGTCTCCAACCATGGAACTCTTGTTTATTTATTGATAATCCCAATCACTTTCTCCAACAAATATTCTTTAATTAGACTAACATATTTCCATTTACTTTGGTTTGCAGTCTTGTGGCTAGCAATCTACCTACATTTCTAATGAAACTTGTGCATGGTTATTATTTTTCTTGCAGGCTATTTTGTGGACATCCTGTTATTATTTTTCTTGCAGGCTATTTTGTTGACGGCCTGTTATTATTTTTCTTGCAGGCTATTTTGTNTAAATACATTACTGTATCAGGGGTGCGATTTCTTCTCCTTTTAGCTGCTTTCCTCCCTTTCAATGTCAAACTAATTTTACAAATAGTTATTAACTTTTTTGAATCTATATACAAATGAAGAGTTTAATTCAACTGTGTAAGGGGATAGACATTTTCCTCCCCTGAAGTGGTTCTCAAATCACACCCCTGTGTAGATGGGCCACACACTGGGAAAATGGGGCTTAATACATTTGTGTAAAGTGTTGTCCTAGATAAGTACCCAGTATTTGCAATCTAGCTTGGACTTTCTTAAAAGAGACCTCATTTTAACGAAAAATTCCATAAAAGAAAAAAAGAGTGTTCCCTGATTAACTTGCATGGAATGCACAGGTTAATCTGGAATGACACTTTATGTACATGCATTAAGCCCCATTTCCCCAGAGTGGGGCTCATTTCTAAACAGCTGACAATGTTAAGTTTTGAACATTCTGCATGTGAACAGTTTTTCGTAAAGGTATGGTGCATTGCATGTCATGTGAAAATGACTTGTTCGCAGTTGATTATTATTATGTCCCCTTCGTAGAAGAGGGGGTATATTGTTTTGCTGGATGTTGGTCTGTCCTAATTAGACCCGTTTATTTCCGAAAGGATTGACCGATGTACTTGATACTTCACATGTGCATTGGTCTTGGACAGTTTATGACCCCTCACCCCTATTGAAATTGGGGTCACTAGATCAAAGGTCAAGGTCATTGTCACAAAAAGTATGAAAATCAAGGCCCTGTTTAGGGGGAGGCATACCTTTATGTCTCCAACCATGGAACTCTTGTTTATTTATTGATAATCCCAATCACTTTCTCCAACATATATTCTTTTATTAGACTAACATATTTCCATTTACTTTGGTTTGCAGTCTTGTTCCTAGCAATCTTCCTACACTTCTAATGAAACTTGTGCATGTTTATTATTTTTCTTGCAGGCTATTTTGTGGACATCCTGTTATTATTTTTCTGCCGGGCTATNTTTTTGACGGCCTGTTATTATTTTTCTTGCAGGCTATTTTGTAGACGGCCTGTTTTTATTTTTCTTGCAGGCTATTTTGTGGACGGCTTGTTATTATTTGTCTTGCAGGCTATTTTGTGGACGGCCTGTTATTATTTGTCTTGCAGGCTATTTTGTTGACAGCCTGTTATTATTTTTCTTGCAGGCTATTTTGTGGACGACCTGTTATTATTTTTCTTGCAGGCTATTTTGTGGACGGCCTGTTATTATTTCTTCTTGCAGGCTATTTTGTTGATGGCCTGTTATTATTTTTCTTGCAGTCTATTTTGTTCACGTCCTGTTTTTTTTTCCTTTCTTGCAGGCTATTTTGTTGACAGCTTGTTATTATTTGTCTTGCAGGCTATTTTGTGGACGGCCTGTTATTATTTGTCTTCCAGGCTTTTTTGTGGACGGCCTGTTATTATTTGTTTTCCAGGCTATTTTGTAGAGGGCCTGTTCCTCCATTTCTGTGCCAGTAGGATCAATCTCCCTATCAGGCTATATGATTCTTAATGAAACTTTTGCACAGTTATTATTTGAGCATCTTTCTGGAAAAACTGGGCTTAATGCATGTGCATAAAGTATCATCCCAGATTAGCCTGTGCAGTCCACACAGGCTAATCAGTGACGACCCTTGTCGCTTTTATTGAATTTTTTGTTTAATAGGAGGTTACTTCTATACCAAAATCCACTGAAGGTGGAAAGCATCATCCCTGATTAGCCTTTGCGGACTGCACAGGCTAATCTGGGATTACACTCTACGCACATGCATTAAGCCCAGATGCTCATTTTTCTTGCAGGCTATTTTGTTGACGGCCTGTTCCTCCATTTCTGTGCCAGTATGATCAGTGGGCTGATTACAACGTTCTTCTCCATGCCTGTAGATATTGCAAAAACCAGGTCAGTCTGAAGTATTCCTCAACATTGATATAAGCCTGTCTCTGAAAAAATTGGGCATTATGCATATGTGTAAAGTGTGGTTCCTGATTAGCCTGTGCAGTCTGCACAACATTTTCTGCTTAAATTAAATTTTCGCTAAGGAGAGACTTCCCTCATTCAAAAATACCATTTAAGTGGGAAGTGTTGTCCCTTATTAGCCTGTGCAGACTGCATAGGCTAATCTGCGATGACACTTTTTGCACATGCATTAAGCCCCGTTTTCCCAGGGCGAGGCACATTTTTTAAGTTTTAAGGAGAACCATGCTGATGATGCTTGTATAGGATTGTTTTTCCAAAGATTTAAATTTACTGTAGATTAAATACTTTTTGTTGACATTTATTTTCGTGGATTCATAAAATCGGGCATATTCTTTTGATCTTAAATTCTTGTAATTTTCGTGGATTCATAAAAACGGGCATTTTCTTTTGATCTTAAATTCTTGTAATTTTCGTGGATTCATAAAATCAGGCATTTTCTGTTGATCTTAAATTCTTGGAATTTTTTTAATGTCTGATAAAGGACTTTGGACTTGAACATTTGTTGGACATTAATTTTCATTTGATTTAGTTGAAATGGGGACCCATAAAAAAACAACGAAAATAAGTGTTGGGCGATTAATATTAGTTTAATGGTTCTTTTAAATTAGTTTTTACAAGCAATTTCTTTTTACTGAATTTTAGACTGATAATTTGCCAACTTAGTCGGGGATTGACAATTCACAATATGTTAATGAATTTTGTATTGAAGTCTAAATGAAAAATTTACAATATCTGTATGGGTCATGAGTCCTATTGTTCAAGGGATAATACTCTGGCAGTTTTTCACATGAGATTTAAAGTTTACTCTCTTTTTTTTTTAAAGAATGATTTTCACTTCTACTTTTGTGCTGTATTTTGTACTGACAACTTCTCCTATTGTTTCAGAGTTCAGAACATGAAAGTTATCAACGGTGTGCCAGAGTACAAGGGGGCAGTTGTAAGTAGACGTTCAATAATAGAATAGCTTTCTGGCAAGTCTCTTTTAAGAGCAACCCAGTGGTATTTAAGTAATGTTTTTAATTTTATGGTGTTTCACAAAAAAGTATGAGCCTTGTTCTGGGAAAGCTGGACTTAACCCTTTGCATGCTGGGAAATTTGTCGTCTGCTAAAATGTCGTCTGCTGAATTTCTAAAATCATCATTTTCTTCACTTTTTTTCAAAGAATACTATCAGAATAGCAAACAGTTTGGATCCTGATGAGACGCCACGTTCTGTGGCGTCTCATCTGGATCAAAACTGTTTGCAAAGGCCTTCAAAATCGGGTTCCAGCGCTCAAAGGGTTAATAAAAGTGCGTAAAGTGTTGTCCCAGATAAGCCTGTGCAGTATACACGGGCTTATCAGGGACGACACTTTCTTCCTAAACTGGATTTTCTAAAGAAGATAATTCCTGAAAGACAAAAATTCCAGTGTGGACTGCACAGGCTAATCGGGGATGACACTTTACGCACATGCATCAAGCCCAGTTGTCCCAGTAGGCGGTTAAGTACATCATAGCTTCACTTCAGATGCTAGGTCTGCTGGGATTTGATCAGAAAAGCTGTAAGCAAGGGAAGGCATTTTTAGGCTTTGAATATTATGGAAAAAAACAATAATTGCCTTGATCAATACAAAAATGCAACTTCATGGCTTATTCCCTGCTGAACCTCTTAGTCTACTAGCTAAGGAACTAACCAAGAACTTGATTCCTGTTTATTGAAATAAAAAAAAACTTGAAGCCATAGTTACTATTCTCAAACCTTTTCAAATTTGGCTGTGTAAGTGTGTCCCAGAACTGGAAACCGGTATCTTTTAATAAGTAAGGCAACTAAAGCCTACAGTTAAGTAGTATCCGTGATATCCACATTCCCTGTATGAATGTAGCCTCTCGACTGCATCTAGGGGAACATTTTGTATCCATTACACGAGATTATCTAGTGATACATCGTATGATTTAAAAGCTGCATGACTGTGTCTATAAGAGTTGTAAGAGGCCACAGAAAATCTATAATCAAAGAACAGCTACTTCTAAAATATTGGGGCCGCTGCTCCTGCAGCTATGGTTCCAATATCTTTGCTGTTAAGTAAGTCAAAACATTCAAACAAACAGATTCCTCCTTAAACTAGGAATGATAAAATGTTAGAGTACCTTGACATACTTAAATGCTTCTCCTATAGGTATGATGAATTTGAAGGTTGTCGGAAAGGTGGACATGCTAAGCTTGTGTATAAAAAATATTGCTTTTCTTTCTATCTGCAGGATGTAATCATGAAAGTTGTTGGAAAGGAGGGTGTTTTCAGCCTGTGGAAGGGTTTCACACCGTATTATGCACGTCTGGGACCACACACCGTCCTCACGTTCATCTTCCTGGAGCAAATGAACGCGGCCTATAAGCGAATCATACTCAAGGATGAGAGTAAAGGAGGTGGTGGATTGTAACCATAGAGGGGCTCGTTTAGGTTTCAATTTTTGAGCCGTGTTTTGGGAAAACTGGGCTAAATGAATGTGCGTTAAGAGTCATCCCAGATAAGCCTGTTGGCAATCAGGGATAACACTTTTTTTCCTCAATTGAATTTTCTTTTATAAGAGACTTCCTTTAAACGAAAAAAATTCCATGAAAGTGGATGGTGTCTTCACTGATTAGCCTGTGCAGATGGCTCAGGCTAATCTGGGATGACATTTGCACGCATGCATTAAGCACAGTTTTCCCAAAACGAGGTTCATTTGATTATGATTATTGGGATGTTAAGTTTAGATGAATACCTAAATTGTACTTGTTGAAGAATGTTAAGCAGCTGTGTCTAGGTTGGAAACATGTGTAAAGGCTGAGATCGTTTGAAAATGTTAATCATTTGTGAATAATGAGTCGTGTTCTGAGAAAACTGGGCATAATACATGTGCTTAAAGTGTCGTCCCAGATAAGCCTGTGCAGTCCGCACAGGCTAATTAGGGACGAAACTTTTGCGCTTTTATGACATTTTTTGTTTAAATGAAGTCTCTTATTAGCAAAAATCTAATTTAGGCAGAAAGTGTCGTCCCTGTCCGCACAGGCTAATCTGAGACGCACATGCATTATGCCCCAGTTTTCTCAGAACGCGACTCATTGGTGAATAATGACAGTGGTTACTCGATTCCCTCTGTTAATTTGTGATCCTTGAGTTTGGTGGTTTATACTGATTGTGATAATTTTAACGTAAGCCACAGATGTAAAGGTTTGAGGTTAAAAGGAATAAACTTAATGTGTTTCATGACATCTAAGGTTTGATTCTTAGGTAAATGTGTGATCATTTTGGAATTTTCCTTGCTTTTCCAACCAAGGACAGTGTAAATCCTCAGATGTGATGTAAAATAAGCGAATCAATAAGATTTTAAATGTGTGATTTTAACCCTTTAAGCGCTGAAAATGGATTTTGAAGGCCTTTGCAAACAGTTTGGATCCAGATGAGACGCCACAGAACGTGGCGTCTCATCAGGATCCAAACTGTTTGCTATTCTGATTGTGGTCTTTGAAAAAAAGTGAAGAAAATGATGATTTTAGAAATTCAGCAGACGACATTTTAGCAGACGAAAAATTTCCCAGCATGCAAAGGGTTAAATGTGTTGTTGATATATGAGTCTCGCTCTGGGAAAAAAAGATTTCTGGGACGACACTTTACGCACATGCATTAAATCCCTATTTTCACAGAGCCAGGCTCATTTATTTTCATGGGCTGCAGAACTTCATGTTTATCTTATGCTCAGTTATAAACAAAAAGGTTTTAGTCGATTTCTAGTTAGACACTGTAACTCAATTACTCAAAACTGTTAATATGTTCATGCCTTTTTTTCTGAAAGATTAATTATGTGATGGTTCTTTCTCATTTAGAGAAAAGGAACACAATTTTATGTAGTTGTGATGTGTTTGTATTTGTTAACGTGTAACCAGTATTTTAACCTAATTAGGTATAGACATCCAATCATGTATGTGCCAGAATGTTAGTGCTGTCTTTTAATTTACATTTCATTCTACTTGTTTTCATTAATGCTTTAAATGCTTGCTTTTTTTATTAACTCTTTCAGTGCTGGAACCGAATTTTGAAGGCCTNTGAATAATGACAGTGGTTACTCGATTCCCTCTGTTAATTTGTGATCCTTGAATAATTGTTCTTGGTGGTTTATACTGATTGTGATAATTTTAAACGTAAGCCACAGATGTAAAGGTTTGAGGTTAAAAGGAATACACTTAATGTGTTTCATGACATCTAAGATTTGATTCTTCGGTAAATGTGTGATCATTTAGGAATGTTCCTTGCTTTTCCAACCAAGGACAGTGTTAATCTTCAGATGTGATGTAAAATTATTGAATCAATAAGATTTTAAATGTGTGATTTTAATCCTTTAAGCGCTGGAACCGGATTTTGAAGGCCTTTGCAAACAGTTTGGATCCAGATGAGACGCCACAGAACGTGGCGTCTCATCAGGATCCAAACTGTTTGCTATTCTGATATTGGTCTTTGAAAAAAAGTGAAGAAAATGATGATTTTAGAAATTCAGCAGACGACATTTTAGCAGACGACAAATTTCCCAGCATGCAAAGGGTTAAATCCCTATTTTCACAGAGCCAGGCTCATTTATTTTCATGGGCTGCAGAACTTCATGTTTATGGTAGGCTCAGTTATAAACAAAAAGGTTTTAGTCGATTTCTAGTAAGACACTGTAACTCAATTACTCAAAACTGTTAATATGTTCATGCCTTTTTTTCTGAAAGATTAATTGTGTGATGGTTCTTTCTCATTTAGAGAAAAGAAACACAATTTTATGTAGTTGTGATGTGTTTGTATTTGTTAACGTGTTACCAGTATTTTAACCTAATTAGGTATAGACATCCAAGCATGTATGTGCCAGAATGTTAGTGCTGTCTTTTAATTTACATTTCATTCTAATTGTTTTCATTAATGCTTTAAATGCTTGCTTTTGTTATTAATGCAGACATGCTGTTATAAACCTGCAATGTGCTAATTATTTATACATGTTGTACTTGTTGTTTTTTTTTTAGATGAAAATTATGNGCTTATTTTGCTTTTTTTGTAACAAAAGATTGTAAGCAGGTGCATTTATTGAACAAACACATGTTTTGGAAATATTTATGAACTGGAAAAAGCCTATAAAGAGGACAATTTATAGTTGATTTTAATGTATAGAGAAAGAAAATTTTACTAGTTTCTTTCTTGGATTGTTTGTTAAGTGTTAATACATTTGGAAATGTGCTGTGCAGAAAGTTGTATGCATGATGAAAGAACAATGTTAAAAATATTTTAGCCTCACTCCGGGAAAATGGCACTAAATGCATGTATGTCGGGTGTTGTCCCAGATAAGCCTTATAACACTTTCTG
>VMBQ01010313.1:0-17082 GCA_007657795.1 Dreissena rostriformis | reverse complement strand
AATAAAAAAAAAAAAAAAAAAAAAAAAAAAAAAAAAAAAAAAAAAAAAAAAAAAAAAAAAAAAAAAAAAAAAAAACGTTTCGCCGAGCATTTTCGCAAACCGATAATTTTATTAGCCAAATTAGCGAAATTTTTCGCCACTTGCGAATTTGGCGAACGACAGCGGAAGCCCTGTTTACCTGGCCGGTTGGAAATTTTCGCAGAGGAAGTCGAATCTGGCGTCAGGTACTGGTACACGACCTGAAATGAAACCGATCCCCATGATGATTTAAATACAAATATTTAATTTAAGGCATACGTTTTGTACGAGGTACGAATTATATAGAAATACATTTTGTGTTCAGATGTAATGGATGTAGTGGATATTTAAAATTATCCAACAAATTCAGTGCATATTTTTGTATTTTATCAGCAAATTAGCTATTAGAAATTGGAGTCGTTTATTTTTTCCTAAATATTTTGGTGTGGAGTGATAAATCATATTGTAGTTAAAAGCAGAAAAGCGATAAGAATAATATAAGACACATCCTCTGGTATTGGGCATGCATTGTCCGAAGAAATTTTAACATCATGCGAGACACTAGTCACACAGCAGACAAAAATTTATGAACTTTGACCTTGAAATAAAACCTTTTACCAAGGAAGATAAAGGTTTAACTCTACAAACTTTCTTGTAATGGAGAATAAGTTATCCCAACTTATTTTTAAATCCCCCAAGGCATGTAAAAGTTACAAAGCCATTACTAAAAATGTATTACCTTTGACCTTGAATTATGACCTTAACGTTTTAACAAGGAGCTTTGGAGTTGCACTCTACAAATTGTCTGGTCATGGGAATAATACTTTGAAGTTATATTAAAATCCATTTTTCAGGCATGTTAAAGTTACTGAGAGGAAAAGAAAATTGTGACCTCGACTTTTGACACAGGAGCATGGGTTTTGTACACGACCCATTGTCTGGTCATGGGGAAAAATAATAAAGTTATATTAAAATCCTCCAAGGCATGGTGAAGTTACACAGCAGAAACTAAAATTCATGACCTTTAACCTTGAATTGTGACATTGACCTTTGACTGTGAAGCATGGAAGTAGTAGGCACCAAATCCTCTTGTCAAGGTGAATAATCTTCTCAGGGATATAAAAATTACAGAGCGGACATGAAATCCCCACACCAACCAACCCACCCACAGACAGACAGTGAAACTACTCCGTTGGGTGCATAAGACTGTTGCAAGCTCACACTTAATCTCTATGAAACCAACCAAGAATCGGAGCAAGCAAATTCAAAATGAACCAGCGCAGGATTGGGCTTAGTTCCATCACTGAACTTCTTTGCATTCTTACTTTCATTAGGTTCTATGGTACAGAAAGGGAAGTTCTCTGCCGCAGCCATACTCTTGGTGAGCACATTGAAGAAGGTGGATTTGCTAAAATAAAAACAAACCATTTGGTAATATATATATAAATGTTTTTCCTACAATTAACTGTGGTACCCTTTTGAACAGCTTTTTCAGTGGTGAAATGTGAATATTATAGACTGAAAATATGATTTTTTTAAACAAGATAATATTTAAACAATGTTACAAAACATGCCACACTTTGTATAAAGAGTTATAAGATTGCCTATTACTGCCTCTTTCAGTGTCAAATTGAAGATGTTTGTGTGTTGCTGTGTTGTACAAAAGGAACATCAAAATGCAGCAAAACTTTTACTGTTGAACATTTCTTAAATAGAGGATATTTGTTGGAATCGGTGGAATATCGATTTTATTGCACGAGTGATCATAGAAAATAATATTTTCATGAGTGGCGCAGCCACTAGTGAAAATATTATTTTCTATGTTCAAAAGTGAATTAAAATCGATATTCCACCGAATCCAACAAATTTTCTTTTTATTCTATGCTTTTTTCATCTTTTATGTACATTGTAAAAGAGTTTAACTGGAGAATTTCGCTGGAATGATGATGTCATTTCGTTAAAAAACAGTATAACAGTGAAAAATATCGATAGTTTTCACTTTCATTTTCCATTGTTTGAAACAGTGAAATACCAGTTTTATTTCACTGATATTTCTCTATAAACCACCGGAAAGCATATAATAAATTGTTATATATGATGAGGATCACTGTGATTTTTGCGTTTCTACAATAAAACAAATCACTGTCAGGGCTTTTTCTCATCATTTTGGGAATATGACATATACCTGTGAAACCAAGAATTTTAGCGTCAATTTACTTAAAATTGGAAAACAATTGTTTGATAAATAAATTTTGAACTAATGGTAAAAAATCTTTCATTAGATAGTAAATTTCTTATATGAACATATCTGTAAAATGGATATCACAATTTCAAAACTCTTTATTTCTAAACTAATCATGTCTATTTCTAAACATCAAAGAGTCAAAAGATCAATTGGAATTTTTGGACTGGATTTGGGGAAAATAGATACTTTTTGCAATTGTGAATATGACTCAATGTCGGCGATACAATCTGCCCCCAAAGGCCCTGACTGTGTTGCAATTGTGACGACAGGCCATTTAAGGCTAAATTAGGTTAAGGTAAAAGTTATGTTGGTGGAAATGGGTGGAAAAGCAACGGTGGAAAGAAATAACGGTTAACCTGGTTATACAGACCTTCCGAAGGATGGAATAAATAAGCTTAATCGATGTTTGCTGGAAAAAATAACAAACACGCTCATATTTTATAGCACCATTACCCAACATTTGGTAGGCCTACGATTCCAATCTTCAGGTTTGTTCCAATACGACCTAAGAACTCGGGTTCATTTGATGCTTCTGCTTTTTTCTTGGGGGCCATGCTTTTGTTCTGAAATATCAATTCTATGATGATGAATGAATATATATTCAATATGAAATATGACCAAATATACTTCTATAAAATAGTATAAATGTTCTGATGCTGTTCACAGGAAAATAGTTCATCTGAGTTCACAAACAATTATTAATGAAGACTTGACTTCATGGTGATCTAGTTTTTTGCCCAGTATTTAAAGAGGAGCTGAAAACACAAAAATTGAGACTTTATATAAAACAGTGGACAAAAATACAAACGGCCATAATTGTGCCATCTGCAGATAATTTGTTTAAGTAATTATCATCTACACTGTAATGATTGCATAACTAACACGTGAGCTGGATTCTGGAAAGAGGCTTTATTCAGGGCAATTACATCCAATATCAATAAACAGTTACAAATTGTAAGGCAGCTTATGTTCTTAGGAATATAAATATTATTGATAACATTTCATCCTTCTTTTCATAATGAAATGATATTACAATTTAAATGGAAAGACATCAATGTTTAATTCAGATGGCAAGATAAATAATGTTCATATTTAAAGAAAATACATGGACTAATTTAGATGACTAGAGTTCTGTACGTAGAGGGAATAAAATTTAATTCAAGAGACTGCACAGGGATTATTATGCCCTGAACACAGTGCCATGACAGGGTTCGACAAATCCACTCGCCCGCTCGTAATTACGAGTGGNCATTTGGTAGGCCTACGATTCCAATCTTCAGGTTTGTTCCAATACGACCTAAGAACTCGGGTTCATTTGATGCTTCTGCTTTTTTCTTGGGGGCCATGCTTTTGTTCTGAAATATCAATTCTATGATGATGAATGAATATATATTCAATATGAAATATGACCAAATATACTTCTATAAAATAGTATAAATGTTCTGATGCTTTTCACAGGAAAATAGTTCATCTGAGTTCACAAACAATTATTAATGAAGACTTGACCTGGTGATCTAGTTTTTTGCCCAGTATTTAAAGAGGAGCTGAAAACACAAAATTTGAGACTTTATATAAAACAGTGGACAAAAATACAAAACG
Organism: Dreissena rostriformis; assembly: GCA_007657795.1. Lineage (NCBI taxonomy): Eukaryota > Metazoa > Mollusca > Bivalvia > Myida > Dreissenidae > Dreissena > Dreissena rostriformis. The sequence goes on along the minus strand of VMBQ01010313.1, from coordinate 13,220 downwards.
CCATAATTGTGCCATCTGCAGATAATTTGTTTAAGTAATGATCATCTACACTGTAATGATTGCATAACTAACACGTGAGCTGGATTCTGGAAACAGGCTTAATTCAGGGCGCTTACATCCAATATCAATTAACAGTTACAAATTGTAAGGCAGCTTATGTTCTTAAGAATATAAATATTATTGATAACATTTCATCCCTCTTTTCATAATGAAATGATATTACAATTTAAATGGTAAGACATCAATGTTTAATTCAGATGGCAAGAAACATAATGTTCATATTCAAAGAAAATACATGGACTAATTTAGATGACTAGAGTTCTGTACGTAGAGGGAATAACATTTAATTCAAGACACTGCACAGGGATTATTATGCCCTGAACACAGTGCCATGCAGTCTCATACTGTTTATATCTCACAGATCCATTTTCTTGGGAGCTACGTCTTTACGTCCAGATCTTGTCACCAGCGGAAAGTCACCGGAATTTGTGTTGGATAACCCATCAGGAATGCACGGGATGTCTTCGTCGCGATGAATAGGCTGATCATGTGTACTCTTTGGAATTGTCACTGGATAGTCCGGCGCAAGTATCGTTTCCTCGTGGATATCCATACCCTTGGAATGGTTCGCGGTATCAGTACAGGCTCATAGATGTTTGCGATTTCTGCGGTACAATCTGCCTCCACTCTCGACGACATAGGATTGTGGCTTGTCGTATTGCTTGGTGACAGTTCCTGGTGTCCACACCTTCGATCCTGCATGGGGACTAATACGAACGCTAGCACCCGGGTCCAATGGGGGTAGCTCCTTTGCTCCTCGACGTTGGTCGTAGTAATACTTTTGCCTCTGTTTGTCTATGTCAAAGTGCTTCTTTACTGATTCCATATAATGAGATGTCGGCCGCAAAACTTCCTTGGATGCTGGCAGGGTGTTACGCGGTCTCCTGCCCATGAGAAGTTGCAATGGGGGCAGGTTTAAACCCTCCAGTGGTGTTGTCCTATAGTCGAGCAGTGCCATGTGTTTATCCTCTGTTTTTTTTCCACAGGTTTTTTACCGTTTGTATGGCTCTTTCTGCTTCACCATTTGAGCTTTGAAAGTGAGGGCTTGATGTCTCATGCTCAATTCTGAAATCTTTACAGAATGTTTTGAATTCGGATGACGTAAACTGTGGACCGTTATCAGACCGGAGTCTAAGCGGAATACCATGACACGCGAATACGAACTTCATTGCACGAATGATACCACGAGTTGTTTCCGATTCAAGTTTCAGCACGTCCATTATTTGAATAATAGTCAACAAGCAAGATATATTTATGGGATTCAAAATCAAACAGGTCGCATCAGAAGAGACTATATGGCAAGTCTGGTGTCGCAGTCGATTTTAAGGGTTCTGCCCTTTGACTGTTTTGGTACTTTGCACACTTTGTACAGTTTGATATCAACTCCTCGATTTCAGAGTTCATACGTGGCCATTACATGACTTCACGAGCGTGTTGCTTGCACTTCTGCATACCGAGATGTGATTTGTGGATCAACTCTAGCATAATCTTTCTAAGACAAGGTGGTATGACTATTCTGAGGCCTTTGTATATGACTCCATCTAGCACGGATAGCTGATCGTGTGAATCCCAGTATGGTCTGGTTTCTACTGTACATTGGTTTCTGGTGTCCGGCCAACCGTCTATAATAACCTCATACAGCAACACGAGTTCTCTTTGAGTGTTGTTCTTGATTTCTTGATATTTTTCCGTACTAACAGACAGCATATTGACCATGTCTGCGTGGTTGTTAAACTCAGACTCGGACTCAATGTTTTGATCGTAAGTCAGGAATGCCCGTGATAGTGCATCCGAAATGTGCATGTCCTTCCCTTTTCGGTATTGGACTTCAAGATCATACCATTGTAATCTTAGCATCATTTTTTGTATCCTCATTGGTACCGCTAGTAGGGGTTTCGCGAACAGCTGTTCTAATGGCTTATGGTCCGAGAAGATCGTGGTTGCTTTCTCGAAAATGTATCGATGGAATTTTGCTGCCCTGAACACTATTGCTAACATCTCTTTCTCAATTTGTGTATAACGCTTTTCTGTTTCACTTAGAGATCGAGAAGCATAAGCGATAGGGCGTTCTCCTTGCATGAGAACTGCACCTAACCCTTCGATGCTAGCATCACACTCTATCTGTACTGGTTTGTTGATGTCAAAATATCCTAGTACCGGACTGGTTGTGCACAGACGTTTCAACTCGCTAAAACTTGATGCTTGTTCATGCTCCCATATGAATTCGACATTTGACTTCATTAGAGTTCTGATCGGGGCATCAATCTGGCTGAGATTAGGTATAAACTTGGCCAAGTATTGGACTAAGCCGAGAAATCTTCTCACTCCATCCTTGTCCTGCGGAGCTGGCATATTAACTATCGCACGGATTTTCTCTGGATCAGGTAATAGGCCTTGCGCTGTAATCACATGACCCATGTAAGATACCTTCGGTTGCCGGATATTACACTGTTTAAAGTTCAATTAAAGGTTGTAACTTTTTGCGCGTTCAACAACCTGCTTGAGTACTTTATCATGATGCGCGATGTCTCGCCCTGTTATCAGGATGTCGTCGATTATCGCTCAAGCATTGTCAATGCCTTCCAGCATTTCATCCATTATATTTCCGGGGCTGATTTTATACCGAATGGAAGTCGAAGCCACCTATATCTTCCTATTGTTGTGTTGAAGGTAGTTAGGTAAGACAATGCCTCGTCTAGCTTAATCTGTTAAAACCCCGATTTCGCGTCTAAAACGGAAAACACAGTCGCATCTGGGATATTAGATATTACATCATCAATTGTTCTCATTGGATGATGTTCTCTTTTGATCGCCTTATTCAGGTCTTTTGGATCAATGCAGAATCCGATTTTGACATCTCGTAGCGAGACTACCATGGAACTGACCCATTCAGTGGGTTCAGACATTTTAGTGATGTATCCATCAGCCTACATTTCGCGAAGTTTTTCAATTGCGCGTGGGGTCACTGCTACAGGTAGCTTGCGCAGGGGGTGTACGACTCCCTTTGCATTTTGGTCAATTGTGATACTGTAATATCCAGGCAGGGTACCCGTTGTTTTTATGAGCTCGGGAAATTCACTATCCAGTGATTCTACTTTGTTGATGCGATGTACGAGTCCAAGTTGTTCTGCCACATCGCCGCTCATAATGTTTTCTTGTTTGAGGTCCCTGAGTTTTCTGTGCGTGTGTGACTGTTGTGATTGCTGTTCCTATAGGAGTTATTCGGTGATTGCTGTAGGACTTAAATATTCGGTTAGCGCTGGTCAAAATATTGCATTTCGCCCCAGTGTCAATACGGAATTGCACACCCACTTGTCTGGCTGTTCGTGTGGCAGATCGGTTGTATTGGAACATATGTGTAGGAGTTCAGAGTCGTCATCCTCGTGTGATTGTTCCTGTATATCCACAGTATTTACCTTCCTCAGTCATGCCCTACACACCTTACGCCAGTGATCCCGTTTGTGACAGAAGTTACACACTGTTCCCTTGGCAGGGCAGTTGCCTTTGTTATGTGTCGTGCCGCATGAACCACATGTATTGTTGTCCCTTTGGTCATAATGATCTCTCTTTGGTTGATTATAGTGGATATTTCTCTTTGGCGGGTAGTGTGTTTTTGCACCGATACCTAGTACTGGCGGGTTGTGTGATTTTTCACCGATGCCTAGTACTTCCTCACCCTTCATGAGCCTGAGTTGGTTCTGTGAGAGCTCATATCTGCGGCCTATGTCTATAGCATTGGTAAGTGTAATACCTTTTCCATGGTTAAGCAATCTCTCTTTCACCTTGTTTTATCTAACTCCATTAACAATCAGGTCTACAAGAATGTCATCAGGTTCAGCGTACTCACAGTCCATTATGATAAGTTTCAAATCTTAAACAAAATTGTCATATGTTTCAGATTCGGTTTGTTTCCTCTGTTGGGCATTGTACCTTCCAGGCCTTTTTCTGTCTATTTGGGGAAAAAGTACCTAGCATAATGGGGATTTTTCGAGTCGCGAAATCTTCCAAATTGGGACGAATTTTCATCGACAAAAGCATTATTTGGGCAGGGGGTTTTCCAGCCATTTTGGATAAAAATCATATAAATTATGGTTATATATTTTGTAGGTTGTTTAAAAAATAAAATTGAGATATAGAGTCTAATAATCATAAGTCATAAGACACTTCTTTCTAAATTTTTTTGGAGGGGGGAATTTTTTTTGAGAATTGGGGAAAAAACATGCATATTTGGCATGGGGAATGGGTCCGACTATCGGACCCGTGAGATAGGCGGAAAAAGGCCTGAATAGTTAAATCTACATAACACCCACCTGCAGCCATGGGGTACTGAGACAGCTGTCTCAGCATGACTCCCCAGGCAAACTGTGCCACTGCTCCCANTTTTACATATGATGATTAATAAATCTCTTTTTAAAATACATTGTAATTAATTTATTCCTCATTGTAGACATTTTATTTGAATTGTTTTATTATAATGGGAATAATATATTCTAACAATTATTAATAACATATAAATTAACATGTAAGAGGAAGCATTCCAGAAACGCCAGCGCACTCGAAAGTGCCCTTTTGACAAAATACTGCGCGTCCAAAGTGCCCTTTTGACAAGAAAGCCCCCCCTGCCTTTTTGAAATCCTAGCTGGAGCACTGGGAGGTTTTGGGGATTCCGATACTGATGTCACGTTTGCACACGCCCAAATTTTGGCCGTCAACACAGCGGCCATTTCGCTATTGTTTGCATTTGATAAACCGCATTGTGATAAGATTACCATAACAATCTCTACTTGGCACCACAGGGGGGAAGTTGCGCAAAAAAAAATAATTATATAATATAATATATATTATATAGTCTGCTTATATAAAAAAAAATAAAAAAATGCGCAACTTCCCCCTGTGCATCAAACGGCAAGGCTCCAATCTGTAAAATATACAAATACACATATTAAGACTTATGATTAATAATAATTATTATAATATGATTATTAATATATATCCTAGAATTAATAATACTATTTATAATATGTCGTGTTCTAGTGGCTTTACAATTTCACCTGAACCTTAAACATTATTTTGCAATACAAATAGTAACAAACATGCAAAGCAACAAACATATATCACATGGTTTAGGTCCAGAAAGGCCGAAAACCAAAAAGGCCGCATACCAAAAGGCCGAATACCAAAAAGGCCTTACCAAAAAGGCCTTACCGAAAAGGCCCCAAAGTTAAGAAACTATTTTATGCGCAAGTAATTATCAATAGGTGCCAATACGTGTCATAATCTACTAATCCGTTATCAAAACAGATGCAGCAAACTGTGAATGACCCTGACACTTGGATACCCGGTTTGATTAGCGAGGTTTTTTTGGACATGCAAATTCTTTCAACTTTTTATATTTTAAACATTGTAAAAAATAGTTCTAGAGGACTAGCCTAATCATAATAATGTACTTAACAAGCAACAAACAGATCCTCATATAATATATTTATACTTAATTATATATGTTAAATATATTAAATATTTGTCTTTAAGCAGTCACTAATCCACTAATCCATATGCGTATATATTTTTTTTGTTTTTATTGATTTACATTGTAAAATATAATTTTCTTAAACGGATAATTCCTTCGTGATAATTGGCGACAATTATGCCGACTTTGATTACAAAATTAACGGCTTTCAATTAAAAAAATGAAATATCAATTACTGAAATATCTACAACTCGAGGAAAAATATTGTGACTAACGAACAATTCATACGCGATAATTGGCGATAATTTTGCTGACTTTGATTATAAAATTTACGGCTTTTAAGTAGAGTAAAAGCTAAAACCAGAATTAATATGACTATTTAATAGATTTGTTAATTATATTCAGTATAACTATTCAATGATTATAAAAAAATATTGTATGGCCTTTCTGGGATACCATGAGGCCTTTTTGGTTCACTTATGCGGCTTTTTTGGTGCGGCCTTTTTGGTAAACGGCCTTTCTGGTACTATACCAATATAAATATTATTGATAACATTACATACACATTGAGGTTATTCAACTATAAAAGTTTGCTCGAGATCCACTGGTAGCTTAAGAGGAGTTCAAAACATAAACTTTGGAACCTGGTACCTTAACGCAATGCTTTATGCCTCCCGAAATGGCATAAAAACCAATGAGAAATCCTATCATCACACTACAAGTGTAAAGTAACAATATGTAATTGACCAGAATCATAGTTGACAGAATGACTTAAACACCCATAAACTTTGATCAACCGTATCACGGAACCTAGGATATATATCATACATAATTTATCAAACAATGTTCTTACCTTGAAACTTTCAGTATTTGCGAAATTAAAAGGCCAATAACTATAATAAGTTAAATTAAATAAACTTATCTTAAAGGACTGAAGAAACAAAATGACAAATCTTACCGGCAAACTTCAACGTGTTTTCCCAATATGGTGAAATATCCTGGTAATTGGACGCTTGTTTGGGAACCAAACAAACAGACTAAATCCCGTCTCCGTTTCGAGTCATACAGACCACCGACATACTGACTGTGTCTTGAAAACATGAAACACACATCTTAATATTATGACGATGAAAATGGTTGCAATATTCATATTGTGTATACATTTTGTATAACACGTATTTTTCAAATTATCAATGCTCTGTTTGTAATGTTTAACTATAGAGCGCAGTTCAGTTCAGTTGACCCTGCAGTCGACAGAGAGAGTTCAGGATCAGAACCACCAGTCTTCTTCTTCTTCTTCTTCTTCTTCTTCTTCTTCTTCTTCTTCTTCTTCTTCTTCTTCTTCTGATACAGCACTCCTTCTTAATAGAAGATGTTGTGCCGGTGCTTATTGTTTAAGTGGTGAACAGCTATACGAAGGTGCTCAGTTGGGTGTTAGTCCTTTCTCATCTGGGGAGGATGTGGGTGATGTACAAGACGGTGGTGAGGCAGTGCGGGGGTAAAGAGACAGTTTATGTCAGTATTGCGTCCATTTTTGATGATTTCACAGTGTGTACGAGTATTTTACCACGTGCGCCTCTGTCTTATGTTTATTGAATTGAAAACTTATAGTTGATGATATTGTTAAATAATAAGTGATCATTACACGGTAATATTTAAATGTGTATCACGTGTGATGGATGCAATCAATAATGTGTGCCTCAACACAATTATATCTAAGTAACTGAAAGAATGCGACTGAAATGACTGACAGAATGCGACTGTAATGACGAGGCAATAATACCAGCTTATTATAGAGAAATGCGTTAACAATCAAAATATGTTTGACAGAAATTTTGTAATACAAAGCTAAATCGCAATATGATCTTTACCAGGCGGTTGGTGCTGATCTATAAGATGGAAAATCTAATAATCATAGCAGTTAGTTTCAAAGATATAAATGCGTACTAACGCACTATTTGACACCAAGTTCAGTATTCTCGGTTTAAAAAAAAAGGAATCCAGAACATTCGTTTCCACGGACAATTGTTCATGCGGTAATTTTGACAACCCGGATATTCGTTCCTACGTTATTGTGGACAATCGTTCCTATATTATTTTGACAACCCGGACACTCGTTCCTACATGATACGGACAGTTCGGACATTCGTTCGGTCACGTTTTTACATGTTTACACGTATTATAGTTATATCGAAAAGTTTTACCGTCCTTTATGACTTTGACAATGGTAGCAAAGTCAAGTCAGGCTGTGATGTAAATGCATTTGACTTTACTTGACTAGACAATTATAAGGTACTCTCCGTGTACTCATAAATTTATTTTGCTATCTTTTTTTCTAACCTACCTCTTGCATAATGTTTTTTTTTTATTATTATTATTATTACAGGTTAACGTTTGTGTTCATAAATGATTTAATTTTTCTTGCAATTTTATAGTCAAAGTCTAAATATATTTTATATACAAATTCCATTTTATCAATAAATTTGGTCTTTGCATGCTTTGGTACGGCACTCCACATCCATGCAGTCATGAACACTTGGGGCCCGGAATGAAAGGTTCCGTGCCCAAAGTTTACAATACTGCATGGGTGTGGGGTTTCGTTCCCAAAGTTAACAATACGGCATGGATGCGGGGTTCCGTGCCCAAAGTTTATAAGACTGCATGGCTTTGGGGTATTGTTCACAAAGTGTACAATACTGCATTTATGTGGGGTTTTCTTCCCAAAGTTAACAATACTGCATGGATTCGGTTCCGTGCCCAAAGTTTATAAGACTGCGTGGGTTTGGAGTTCTGATCCAAATACTGATACAATACTGTATACAATACATTACAATACTGCTTGGATGTGGGGTTCGGTGTCCAAATATTACAATATGTTTTGATGTGAGGTTCCGTGTCTAAAGTTTTAAAAACAGTAGAAAGACATTTGAATCCACTGACGCTTAAGGATATTTTAAAGTTTGCAATTGGTTTCAAACTTGTATTTACATTTTTGGCTAGTAAAGTACGAGAGCAACGAACTGAAACTGATCATAGCGTAAAGGTGTTTAGGACAATTGATAACACAATTATAAACTAACATTAAATGATTGTGTTCTCGAATAATTGTTCAATATCACTCATTTTGTATATAATAAAACATTAAACCTTTATAATTTTATATGGAAATATTTAAAGCGAGTTTTAGCCAGTTAAGTCTTATCGGTCTTCAGGAACATGGTTTTTTCAAGATACATGTACATTAGACATTACAGTCCATATGTACACATGTCTGTGAATATATTTATACAAACAAAATGCATGCAAGTGATCATCAATAATACTAGTTCATGGCATGGTCTTCAGGAACATGTATATGTACGGGGCTCATAAAGGGTCTCGTTTATACATGTATATTAAGGCTGTAGTCATCCGTCAACTTATAATGGGATGCATTCAATTAACCTGATAACATAGATGGACAAAGCGCTAAAGCTCGCCTATATTTGTTTCATTAGCCGGATATAATGTCACTATTTTGGCACAAATCATGTTTTCACTATGTTTCCATACATTTTTTATTTCAATTGGGTTCGCCGCACAATTCAATGTCAACTGTTACCTGAAATTTGATTTTAACGGATCTTTCTCATAAGAAACAAAGTAACCACAACGATCTGACAAACATATTCGAACAACCGACCTTGCGCTCTCCATGCTGTTCTCTGTCAATCTTTGGTTGAAAAGTCGGTATTCTCGCTGTAATGTGTCGTTTAATCGTCGACCATCGTGTTTGAGGGAATAAAAACACACAGATACACACACAAAACAATTGCGAATGCTTAAGTCATGCACGGTCATGGGTGATTGTAAAAATGCAAATTTGACAAAACATTTCAAACAATCACGTTTGTTTTAAATCTAAATTAAGTGACACGATGTGTGTTCCTACATAACTTGCTACGTGAACCTTTTATTTAAGCTCAAATAACATTTTCAGTCTTCTTAAACGTCTTATTAGGTAGCATTTATAAGACAAATGCACTGTCTCAAGAGTACGTATAGCCATTGGATATTTCACTTTTAAAGTACTCAGACTTAAGAGTTAACAACATTCGTTTTAACAATATAAATAACAAAATCAGTTTACCTAGTAAAATACTTTACATCTGAGTCAAATCTGTCGACAGAATTGAGCCTATTGTCACCCAGATTGCTCACGACTTTTTCGAAACGTCCGTCAGTGGATTGTATGTAATATACAAGGTTGACTGCATAGCGAAATATCAACGACTGAGTCGCAACGTTCTGAAAAATAAATATATTCTGATAAAAGCAAGTGCTTCAATCGGCTATTTTGATAAACTTTATTATATGATTTGCAGTGGAATATAGACTAGTATTGGTAAAAGAAATTCGAGTTCAAAGAAACATATAACATTATACTTTTTCACTTAAATAAAAAAATCTGTGTTCATAAAATAATAAGTATATACAAAACCGGTCCGCCAACACCGTCAACGTCACATATATATATAACACTATCTTTTAGCTACAAAGACGCACAGTTTCTGACACACTTTTCCCATCAATATTGACGTTGTTTATCACAATTTTTGAAGACCTCATTCACACCGTATTACGCGTCACGTCGATGACAGAGTGTTCCATCGAAGACTGACACTTGGACTCGACCGCGAACAACAGGTAGGTTATAAATTCGGTCGGTATAATTATATCACGCAAGTAAGGCCAAAATCATTGCAACGAACATATTGCCCATTGACTGAGGACGCCACCAGGTAATGTTGGACTCGTTGTTCAAGTTTTTAAAGAAATGTGAACGAGTTAAAAGTGACAGTTTCCGAAACATCATCGAAAATGACTGAGTTTTGTTCAAAATATCTCAAGTTTGAAATAAATGACTGGATTTGGTGTTTTATACTTACGCATTTATCCCTTGGGGATACGTAAGCCAAATATCCGCCCCTTGAGTTGTTTCATGAACATGTCACAGGCGTCCAAACAGACCCCGTCGAAAAAAAAATGATGCCGTAGTAGGCAGATATGTATTTTAAATGATGCCGATGATGGCAGAAACGCTGTAGAAGATGCTAACGAAGATGACAGATTGTCAAAATAACTATTTTATTTATTTCTCTCTTCTTTTTGTACTTTTATATACAATTAAGAAGCGAAACTGTCCTTTGTAATATATTCTCAAAACGGGAAGGTTATGTGTGCTGAAGGTTTGTCGAAAATACGTTCTCTGCACGCAGTTATAGGAGAGAATACTAATTTGTACGATCTAATTGCTCTGCACAAACAGCGATTCACACGAAGAAATTATTTTTGATGAATTATTTCATCAGAGGATCGAACTGAAACAAGCCTTTTTTTTGCCAGAAAGAGCTTGTGATTTTTCTGAGAGTCCTGACTCATCTGAGCGTGACATTATTTGTTTATCCAGGAGTTTTAGTAGCTTAATAAGTTTTTGACTATGTTCTGTTTGAATTTTATTCACAGATAGGTAATCTGCATGTAATTGCTTGAACTTATATTTGTTTTGTAAATACATCCATATGGTAAAAATATATGTGACCATACATCACAGTGGCATACACTGTCTTTGATATGTATTATAATGATGCGGTATGAACTTTTTTTATTTACTAGTACCTTATTCATCATAACAAGTGTCTGTGTTGAATCATGATTTCGTATATACGCAATTCATCCAAATGGCCATGTACGTCGACATAATAATGTCCACCTCTTTAAGATTTTCAGAACTATCTTTATAAGATTGTTTGAGTTTTAAGAAATCTTTTTGTTTGTTATCAAATGTTAATTGTATTTCATTGGTAATGTTCTTTTTAAGCTAGTCACACTGTTACAAACTCCGACAAGTAATATTAGTATACCAGTCAGTCCTGTAGGTCCATGCATTATAACCATGTACAATGTTTAAGTGAAAACAAAACAAAACACATAATATGATTTAAAATTTAATGATAACAATTGTATTTCTAAGATGATAATTACCTAATATTGGTTTTATTGAACAAGTACGTTTAAAAATATATATACAAGTAAAACGTATTGTGATGGAGATGGTAAGTCATATAGAGGTTTTGATTTGTATGTTTTACTTGTAACTTATACGTATGATGTATGTTATATTTTCCATCGGGCGTCTCTTGTTAAGTCGTCTGGAAACCCAGCGATAGAGGTAAAACTAGAAGTTTTGGACTTGAAAACACGCTGATAAAAATCCAAAACTTCTCACTTTACCTATATCGGTGGGTTTCCAGATGATTAAACACGAGACGCTCAATGGAAAATATAGTAAAATCATACGTAAAAGTAACAATTTAGATGTACAAATCTAAACCTCTCTAACATTATATGTTTACCCAGATATGCCAATCTAACACATACAACGATGTCTCTAACAACATACACGTAATTTTACATCTCAGAATTTTAAAGTCGCAGTATACTTTATCTAGGAAATATGACGAACCCGATAGTGTATGATATGTAACAATAATGTTAAACTGTCCATATTCGACATCAAACTCAGAGTCACAGTAATACCATCTGAACTTCTTCATGGTGACGGTTTTCTATAAAAGAAAAACACCCTCATTATATTATATTATAGCCTTGTTATATATATTATATAGGTATCACAATCAAGGTTATTGAACATATATTCATACACCTACAGCATACATAACCTTCCCGTCTTGAGAATATATTACAAAGGACAGTTTCGCTTCTTAATTGTATATAAAAGTACAAAAAGAAGAGAGAAATAAATAAAATAGTTATTTTGACAATCTGTCATCTTCGTTAGCATCTTCTACAGCGTTTCTGCCATCATCGGCATCATTTAAAATACATATCTGCCTACTACGGCATCATTTTTTTTTCGACGGGGTCAGTTTGGACGCCTGTGACATGTTCATGAAACAACTCAAGGGGCGGATATTTGGCTTACGTATCCCCAAGGGATAAATGCGTAAGTATAAAACACGAAATCCAGTCATTTATTTCAAACTTGAGATATTTTGAACAAAAATCAGTCATGTTCAATGATGTTTCGGAAACTGTCACTTTTAACTCGTTCACATTTCTTTAAAAACTTGAACAACGAGTCCAAAATGACCTGGTGGCGTCCTCAGTCAATGGACAATATGTTCGTAGCAATGATTTTGGCCTTACTTGCGCGATTTAATTATACCGACCGAATTTATAACCTACCTGTTGTTCGCGGTCGAGTCCAAGTGTCAGTCTTCGACGGAACACTCTGTCATCGACGTGACGCGTAATACGGTGTGTCATTGTTAGGGCTGTCACGATTAAGCGGGTAAACCGGTGTTTCACGATAATTCCCGACAAATAAAATCGTATCGCGTGACGGTGTTGGCGCACCGGTTTTTCATGCACTTATTCTTTTATTAACACGAATGGTGAATGATTAACAGAGTTTACGTTAACCTTGCAAGTCTAAAATACGGAATCATATATTCTGTACGTTACGGTATCTTTTTGATTTAGTTGTATACATGTAGTCTTTTAACGTAATTATGAATACTGATTATATATTACCTAAAAATGGTTCTATTTCAATAATTGTTATTTTGCTTGTTATTGATTGCGAATCATGAAAGCTCTTAAGGCTGAATAAGCGTAATTTTAATAAATA
>VMBQ01010312.1:8105-26798 GCA_007657795.1 Dreissena rostriformis | reverse complement strand
ATGAAGACTATGTAATATAGTCGAAATATTCGAGTAAGTTCAATTGTTGCTCTGATTTTTTTTACTCAAATGATGAATCCAGAGCAAGAGAACAACCTTCATAGTTGCAGATAAGACATGTACACGTATATGTGTTCTAGTGTTATTATTCTAAAAGAGCTTATACGTTTTCATTACAATTTAGCATCAGCAGATTTAGTAAGTGTTACCCTCTTATAGTATTTTATGTAAGGCAGGTGGCCAAATGCCTACCCTTTTTTTGGGGTTTACATCATTACATATTAACATTAGACCGTACATTGGAAATAATGCTTAATATTATATGGTAATTTCAAATATAAAAACATAATATTAATCAAAAACAATCATTTACGGTAATATCTAAAGATGTTAACAGTTAATGTTTATAATAATGTAATTCTATCATACGCATATTATTTATGCTTGTATGTGCGCATACATAACACGGTTTTACGTTCAACATGCACATACAACACACACTGCTCTTGTAAACTCACATATGTAAAACACGGTAATCTATTATACATATTCGCATATTGATATATGAACCACAACTGTCGCGTCCGTTATGAATATATTAAATACGGACATATAGTTAAATTATATATTTATCAAAATGCATATCGTAACATTACATATATACTAAATAAACCTATCTTAAACAAATCACAGTCTGAAACAGCGTTTCGGTCATCAAAATACAACGACGGCATTATGTATGCAAATTGTATGCAATTAATATTAACAGTGTCTGCCAGATAAGTTAATTATGTACCCAGAACTATATTATTAACGGAATCGCTGCGATATATTTTCGTATTATATTGACTTGGTACTTTCCATTCACGTGAAATAAAATTATTAGCACTTGATAGACACTCATAACTATTAATGGGATATGCCTTAATCCATTATATGTGTAATTTATAAATTTTTGTTAAACATATTACACATAGTATTAACATCGATTTGCGTCTCATTTTCCATATGTTTAAACACGTCTATCGTAGAGAAAAGAAATGTTAAATCGGTAAACGTTTCTGTTGTTGTGATGTGCCTGTTGATTAATATCTAGTAAGTGCACACAATCTGATTGTTTGGTTGTTGCCTATCTCTAGATGAGTAGTTCGCACACACACACACCACTGGAAATTGATTGAAATATATACTACCGCTTTGCTGGGATCATAAGGTAGAATTGATTCTATTCCCGAAAGATAACCATGTTTCAAGCTATATTTTACATGTTGATGTGGAATAAAGAATCAATAAAGTAATCATTTTAGCGGGTATATATTTACAATAGCTCCTGCTCCTGCTCGATACATGTATAAATATTATTGAACAAATTCGTATATCGATTAAATGTAACTAATAGCAGAAATATTTAAGACTGCCGCGAATAACAACATCAAATATTGTGACTTCCGTTCTACAGCACAGTTTCAGGAAATCTAGACATATAACAACATAATTACAGTAGACGTACTGTAGCAGGGTTGTATTTCATATCAGCAAGAAAACAAATACAGAAAACCGCCGTCATTCCTTGTATCACCAGTGTCAGACACATGGTTATTGATGGTTATTTTTTTCGGACATTCTTGAGGAACGTTATGTTATTGCTTTAAATGAAGCAAAATAAATAGTGAACGCGCACTATCTCTAAATCTTTCAGCAGCACACGTATGTACGAAATTGAACGAAATTGAATATGAAATTAATTGCTGAGTACGCTCATGGGAGTCTACACGTTTGGTATGCAATATATTTTGCATTTGGAGTAAGTGTGTTATTATGATACTGAATTCTACATACAATATGCCTACACATATTAATATTTATTTTTGATAATTGTAACAGTAAATACCAATCTTAGTGTTAATTAACATTAAACAATTACCTACAGTGAAACGTTGATTCAACCATCATCGTATAACCAAATATATGTGTTGTGTACGGACGTCAAGGGTTGATATGTCGTGTACGCATAGTTATATTAATGTTAAACATCTAGACCATATTATAAAGTAACATTTAAACAATCTGTTTTAAAGCATCGGTTCCATCACATATGGAATTATCATGTTTTTGAAAGTTGCTTTTACCACATAACAAACAAGGCAATATATTTGTAATATAACATGTTATACATGTAATGTATAATATGTGTATTCAAAATGCATATCGAAAATATCAAAAACAACGTGGAGCCTTCATGATAAGAAGTGCATGCTTTGATTTATCAACGTATTACAGACACTAACTGCTCACTTATTATCGTATAAATTTTATTAAGAAAATAAATAACTAAAATAAAACTTACTCCGATTAATATTATATTTACCATGCAACATAACACGCATTATGATAATCCTACAACATTGATTTCATAAATTGTAAAAGAACAAACAATCAGTAACTTATTGCCAAAACACCCATGTGAGGTTAAAATAAGATCGACTTGTCTAGTTTAACCGACATATGTAAAAACGGTGGTTGTTTGATCTTATATTAATGTAAATGAACACTTTATGACCAGAGGTACGGTACAACCAGTTTTCAAATAATCATGTAGGTGGTCTACTTAGCTAACAATGTTATTTCAATACACTAAATCAGATAGTGTTTATTAATATACCATTTACAATCGACGTAAATGCTAAGAACAATGATGTAAAGTAAGCATTATGATATTTATTGCAAAACAAACATAGTTATTCAGTGTAAACCAAACGTAACCGTTTAAGATTTAAATGATTCTAAAATATGCTGTTCAAGTGCGCTTCATAAAGCAAAATTAGTTATGTAGTGTTTTACCAGTCGTTAATGCATTTTTTTGCTTTGAATTAAAGTATGGGTAATCATAATCCACAATAACAGTATTAACACTAAAACCAGTTTTATGAAAGCCTAATGATTGATAAAAATTATATTGTTTGGACTATAAAATATCCATGTTGAAATTATATATTTGCACATAATATTAAACACCGAAAGATGTACCATTACGTTTTGTAGTATGTTTACAGTTCAGTTACACATTCTATACATTTTGTTTAAACTAGACCAATGCCATATATATTGAATGACCTCCTTGTTTGTTTTTTTCACTAAATATTTACTATGAAATTGATGTGTTACTGCTATCGCTCTCCAAACTTGTACATTTTTTATATTTTTGTGTGAATACGTATGTAGAATTTCGAGATCTGACACCGTGTATTTAAAGCTTGAACAAGAAAACGAAATATAAAACGTTATATATGTCTTCACGAAAGGCAATACATTTACTATATTAAACGGGGAATACTTTACACTTGCTTGGTTTACTTAACATACACGTTTCATACATTTCAAACTGCATGTCTGTTTTGTCTAACAAAACATACGCTTAGTATTGCGAATTAGCTCAATTGATGAAATGCCCTTTCTCATCTAACTGTCTATTATCGACAATTACTGTGCATATATCGCTTTTATGTGAACGTGGGTATTCCTTTATTGACAAAGATCCATTACAGTAAGTTCATGTTTGTATTTGCTAAATATATGAGACTACCAAGCATGTAATGTATTCTACTACTCATGTTTACCAAGCAATAGGTACGACGTAAAAAACGGCACGTTAATGCTTGTTGTTGTTTTTACTATATTTGGTATCGAGTGCGTTTCTGCTTGCAATTAGTTGAATGACTTTTCCCGGTTATAATTACATAATTGAGTCCACTTGCGAAGAAACCAATTATGTACTCCACATGAAACCATTGAAAAAAGTACTTCTGTCAAACACATGTAGTATATACTGATTAAAACACGGCATTATGTAATGTGTCTTCCAAACTATCGTAATTTCTGTCGACGTTTATTGGGACCCCTTACTGTTAGCAATTCGCTAATGCGTTTGTAAATAAATGACAAATCAAAGACATTGCTCTGCAAATTACGGAAAAGAGGAAAGCAGTCGGAAATCACGCCTATATCCTTTTATCTCCACATGTCCTCGATAGATTAAACAAAGGCAAACAGCGATATTTAAACAATGCGTTAAGCAAACTGGAGACTAGTGACAAGCATTGAGCAGTATATTGTGCTTGGTAATTCTTTTTCTCGCTCAAGAAAAATCTCCGACTGTTTGATGCCGCAAAATAGGAATTATTTGTATACCAATATAGTTGCAAGTTTGTTGCAACTATAAAAATGAGAAAGATGTATGCCGAATTCTTGAAGAATAGTGGCATATGCTTTGGTTGCATGAGATCATCAAAGGGTATGTCTACGTCTCTTCTTAAAAAAATAGGTTCACCATATTGTATACACACATGTCTGCGCTGTTCAGTATAACGTTCAGAGCTACTTCAGCTTGAATACGGCTCCAACTTGTTCAGTCATGGAAGCAGAAACATCCAACAAAACGATTTGCATCACAGCAGCACTAAAGTATAGCAATTACGTACGAATTGTACTCCAGTGGATCACATCTACAGGTCAGTATTAAACTCCACGCTCATCGCTACCACAGGGACACAAGACAATACAATTTATTTCGTAAAATCCTCCAGCAAAAAGCACACAAAAAAGTCATTACAAGTATACAAGTAAAGCTTCTGCTTAAATTGTATGCGTTTAAAATGATACTGGAAACAAATACTGCGACGTTCCTTAATATAAGCTCGTTCAAATCCAATGTTAAAAATCATAAAAAACGCTTTGGCGTTAGACCACGAAAAAAAATGGGATGGAGTGAAATTATAAGCGCTACCCGATCAAAATATGCTATGCGTTTATTTGCTTTCGTTCGTAATATCAGAAATTTAGTTGCATATCAATCGGTTTTGAAGGATCAGACACGTGGCAGTGTTTGCATAAAGCTATTGAATTATTGAATTACAAAGACTGTTAAGCACTTAATATTCGTTGGCAATCCTTGATGTTATCAGGTGTAATAAAACATGGTGAAGACAAGAAAGATATGTCATAAATAATGAACGGAATTGTAGAAAAACCTCGAATGATAGTGTTGTACATAATGTTAATACTTTGTTGAACTTGAGAGTGCATTGCTCTCGCATAGCATATACAGTCAAAACGTGTGTTACCACGTTGAAAAACATTACAGTGGTGTTCACACTCTTTTATAATTGAAACGTTTGTGTGATAAAGATGAAGCGTTATTCAATCGAACAATGACCATAACACAAAAACAAAGTTTCTATTTTATTTTGCTCTTTAAATTATAACACAAACGCTATCCAAATCCAACAAATACTAATACACACGATACAAGCGAACCCCTGAACCCGGGGCCTTGCTCAATACAGTAAGAAATCGTGTAACTACATCCTTGCCTGTGTGCGTGGTACTGGATTATTAATGCAACAAGTGACAGTGTATATACCCATTTAACACTAGACGCTAGTATGTAATATAAGGAAAAGTCCAGCCTATCAAGGAAATAGTTTGATAAATAAATGACATGTTGGCCTATCCAATTGAAAGTACATGGGGAAGACAACTTGGTGAATTAATACGTAACGTGTAATAAGGCCGGCCACACCATGAAAGTGTTATGTTTGTAAATAAATGGACCTCTCAAATGTTAACTAGATTTAGGCTATTACGTCACAAGCATAATGTGATTAAATGCTTACCAAAATACGTTTATTCAAATGCTATATATTCACAAACTTGCTTCTGACATTTGATCGTGCTCTTTTAAAATATGTGAATTTACGAAAATGAATTATTCGTTAAAAT
Organism: Dreissena rostriformis; assembly: GCA_007657795.1. Taxonomy (NCBI): domain Eukaryota; kingdom Metazoa; phylum Mollusca; class Bivalvia; order Myida; family Dreissenidae; genus Dreissena; species Dreissena rostriformis. The sequence continues at coordinate 21,020 of VMBQ01010312.1, read as the reverse complement.
GCGATGATAAAACTTGAATTCGTATGACCTATCGAGGCGTGATATTTATTATGAAGCTTCAATTGCTGCACTTTTTAATCATGCTTAAGCGTGATCAATTACTATGGAACTCTGCTCCGTTCCAGTATTCTATGACGCATCATGAGCTTTAAGCAATCACGTGGAGTCCCATGTATTCATTTACAATACATCCACAATATTATAGTAACGTAATCATATTATAATGTAATCCGAGTATAGATCGAACACGCTGTCGTTTATTTAATAAAATCCTGTTAAGAACCGGATACACGCGCACTCACGGTAACGAAACCAAACAGTGTGTGCATCCACTCAACAAAACGCTCGTCAAGACGATTATTAAATTATAGACTATGCCCAGAGATGTCATGATTTAAAAAAGAAATGTTATTGGTCACTATTAAGATGATACATATATATTACCCAATACTCTGACCCTTGATGTTTCAGAGGAGTGGAATTGTTTGTTTTTTTTCTATGAATTTAACATATTTAACACATATATATTTATATAACCTCCACGCAGCTGGTGACTATGGTCTTAATTCAATAAGTGTAAATCAAATATACATTGAACATGATGACCTTCAGCAATACATACACAGACACAATATATCAATTATATCTGCCTTTAACAATTATCGCATATCAAATACAATTTTAAACGAAATTGTCTAAGAACTTGGTATACGCGTTCACGAATGGTTTATATAATACTATTGTTTAAATATTATTCCTATTCTGTCAAAACATACAATCAACGGCGCATATTTATTGCAAAAGTTAAGCTCATCGCACAAGTCAATATTTCAAAAGAGTCAATATTTTCAGGAAGTAAACATTGCAGGAATAATTAGACAACCTTTCTCTATACATGTTCCCCTATGTACCAGATAACCTGTAATTATTGTCTTGTGAATGAAGTTACAGCGCAGACATGGGCAGCTACAGTTGATTTCAAACAGTTGGTAATGCAATCACCTTCTTGGGATTCATCGCTTTCAAATCAATGTTAAGAAATAAAAAATAATCTGCATAATGAATCAATGGTATGATAGTATCTTCACGTCGATCTGCAATACCTTTGTCGGCTTGATACGCATGCGGTTGTATTGAAAATAAGATCACGTATATTTAAATTGGGCCTAATGCATGTGCGTAAAGTATCGTTCAAGATATACCTATGTATATGGTATCCATGTTTTAACCTTTAACTTTCGTCACGTAAATTAAATGCATTGTTTGTGACGATTTCCAACGTAGAATTACTGCCAACGTTTCCTTTAAATTATTAATAATGTTAATACAAAAGCATTATACTATGTGTATTCTACAATGTGCAATTTATCATCCATGCTTATATACGCGATATCACTGAAACTGTACGACTCTATTGACCTCAGTCATTATGATCACATAGGTACAAAGAAGCGTAATTGATTGCTCATGACCCATCTCGAAATGCGTCCCAAGCGTTTGTAACTGACATTGATTGATAACGAATCCTATTGCATAGCCAATAAAATGATTCTCAAAAAATGTGGATATTGTTCTATGTATTTTCTTACGACAAATTCAAATTTTAACAGAAAGGCGTAACATATTTGTAATCGAAATGCGTAGGTACAATTGCCATAGACATACTTATCATATAACATGCAATTAATTCACTGCGTGCTCGTAAGTAACAAATATCCGATCCGAAAATAGTATCTCGTTCAAATAAATGACACGCTTATTTGATGTTCTGAAGACGCACCCTTTAATAATTATACAGTAGCTTACTTAATGACATATATATTCGTTACTGTATACTGTATTCCCGCCATAAATCACGCATTCTCTGAAATTATAACATAGACTCATCACACAAGCTACTATTTCTAACAAGTTCATACCATGAAAATTTTACGGAAACATCCGTTCATCTAACTTGTCAGAGAACGTGTAATTACTTGCACGCCGTCTCGAAACCGTGTTACCATATAGCGACGACGGATCCCAAGAGAATATACAGACCCACTAAATATTCACGTGAGCAAATAAATGTATAGAACACTATGCCTATGCAATTATTTGTTTAACGTAGTTTAATTTATATCTTTAGAGATGCATATGTGTTTTAAATGATAAATACCTTAATGTATATTAACACAGGTGCCACCAAACTAAAAAATACAACCAAATATTCACGTAGTTTGTTCCGTAATATATATCTGTACTGTATTTGTTTTATTACATGTATTACAGTAATACATAAACTCTATGTGGATTCATTATGGTAAAACGTCAGCAATTTCTATCAAAACGATGCCATCGAAGAAAGTGAATGCATTAATTTGGTAAAAAAAAATAATTAATAGCTGTATACCACAATATGACATCATATATTCTTTGATGTTATTTGATGTAATAATATTATTGTTATTACATAACGGAAATAATGTACAATATTAGCTATACAGTTTGCATTGACATTAACAAATCATATTTAATGATGTTGGTTTTGCAATATATATCATATAGAGATATGTGCATTTGACGTCAACAAAACAAATTCGCAAGTTTTTATCAAAGTAAAAGCAGACTCGGTACATCGCAAACGTTATTGAATACTCGCCAACTAAACGAAATATACATTAATGAGAATATTTCCGTTAAAAATCACATACGTTTTGTCGGGATCTAGACTCATCAAAAAGTGTATATATCTGGTAAGATAATATCCTGGGAATAATACAGAAACATGTGTTGTTCCTTTGTATCATTCACCTAAACGAAAGGGTAATTACTTGCGAGCCGTCTCGAACTAAGATATCAAATAGCGGCTATCATGGATCCTAATTGATCAATCATGTTATCGCCCTACAGTCAAGAACTTGCTCTATATTTATCGCATTCACGGATTCATCGCTTCAAATTGATAGAGAGAATGTTCGTTAACTACGTTATTCTTACGGAAAGTGTCATTTCTACAGATTGTTAATTTATAGCATTATATGTGTTGAAATGCGTATTTTTTCTAATACGCTTACTATCAAGTACTTATATACTTTTGTGTCGTAAAGAACACTACTAACAAGAAATATAAATCACTTTCTATTGTGTACGTGTTACATAGTTTGCATTAACATAGTGTCTTTTAATTGTATGGAATCGTCCTCTTTCGATTCCTAGCTGGTATTGATATCCAGAGTTTACTTTAAGCGATTCCATATTGTGTTTCAGTTATTGTATCTGAATATGTTTAAATGTAAAATTTTGTTTTGAGAAGACAGAAACTAGATAGACAGAGAGACGTATTGATGTCGTAGTGCCATGCTCAAGTGTAAATGTTTTATATCCTTTGTGTATCCTTGTCACTGGCCAAGCCCAATTTTCGTTGTTTTATGTGCGACAGTTGATCGTATTGCTTTTTAACATTTTGCATTATATGTCCATAACACTGTTTTCATTAAAAAAAAAGAAATTTAAACAGGTATTTTAAAACTTGTATAGTGTGTATATCTTTAACAAGAAAAGCCCTTATTGTAGCAACACTTCCATTATATAAATTGCACAGTGTCTAAAAGTACCTCGACATATCAAAACGTGTATGCATCTTATTATATATCCTATGCCTACTTAAGAAATATATGTATATCCTATATATCGCTTTCGACAAATAGCTTGCAATTACTCACAGTGTCGTGAAACAATGTTACAAAACCGCGGCTTTGGATCACAAAGGCGCATATATGTTATATACCAACCGTCAGGAATAACACTAATTTGTTGCGTTCATGGGAATCGTCGCTTCCAATTTAATGTCAAGAGAATAATGTGCATACTGACGTAATTATGGAATCATTTTGTCTGCAAATTATGCTGAAATGGATTTTTTTCTGGCGGAAAAACCTTTTCTCTTATTAGGTTAATTTATGACGTACTTACACAATTTAGTCGTACATTAACAATCGTTTCTGGTATGTCAAATACTCTTCCCCACAAGGTTACATATAACAAGAAATACCGCATTGCTTCGTTAGCACATGAGGAATTTATCTTTATTATTTTCAAAATATTTACACAATTTTAGGTTATTATCCATGTTCAAAGTCATGTTGTTTTATGCGTTTTTGTAACAGGCCCTAAAAAAGAAAACGTTTTAAGTTTCAACAATAGCGTTATAAACAATAACACACTCCAACGAACGTGTTTTGTCCATTGTAAATAAACCAAACAAGAATATGTAAACGTAAAATGTGAAATGTTGCTATACTAATGAGCCTTTATGTGTTAAATAAAATTTAGCAGATGCAATTAGTGTAATCCTCCTCTTTTAATTAAGGAAAGTGACCACTAGTTCGATGTTTTATGTGCTGACAAATTTACATATTTTCATGAGACCACACTTTGGAAATAATGTTAAATATTATAAAGCAATGTCAACTATAAATACACCAACGTAAACACAAACAGTAGTGTACGATACTATCTACATATATTAGTCATTATACATACACATTTTTTCTGATGTTATGTTATTATAAAAACATACTTTTTTCTGATGTTTGTGTTTAAATAACACAAACTTCTAAGATGAAATGGACATAAAGCACACACGCGATGGGTAAACTGTCATATGTTAAACACGTTCATATACTATAATTTTACGTTTATTGATATGTTATTTAGCAAATATAACATATAAAATACAACTATCGTGTCAGTTAATATATGAAATATGAACGTATAGTATAATCCAACATATTTAACCATGTGTATATAGTACATGTAACATTACATATATATTAAATACATTTATCTTATGCAAATTACCGTTTGGAACAGCGTGTTTGCCATCCACGTAAATTGACGACATAACGCATGTACAGTGTATGCAATTTATTTATTTAGTTTTTCGCAGACTTGTGCTCATTATGTATAACGCATTTTATTTTAATTGGAATCACTGCACTATATGTGATGTATAATTTTCCCTTTGTACTTTCAATTGACGTGAACTCCTTTTGATAGCGCTTTATCGACAACATAACTATAAACGGGGTAATGACTCCGTTACATTTTATGTATTATATACATATGTATTATATACATAACATACATTGTTTTCAATTCGATTTGCTTCTTATTGTCCAACTATTTAAAGAAGACTATCGTACACTAAAGACTTGTTTTACCACAAAACGTTGCGTTATAGTGTTGTTGTTTTTGTTCATTTTGATGTGTATCTAATAAGTGCACACATTCATATTGGCTGGTTGTAGCCTATCTCTAGATGCGTAGTTTGCACGCAAACAAACACCAATGGAACTTGATTGAAACATATACAACCTGTGTGCTGGGATCAGAAGGTAGAATTGTTGATAATGTTCCCGAAGGCTAACGGTGTTTCAAAATCAACTCGCTATGCTCTCATGTATTACACATGTTGGTTTGGAATAAAGGATCAATTATCTTTATCATGTAAGCATGTATGCATAAAACAAATAGCGCATCCTGCTCGATATGTTTATACACATTATTTAAACAAACCGGACACGGTTAGAAACAACTAATAGCTTGTATAAGACGGTCACCATTCATTCACCAAATCTATTACAGCGTCATATAGTAGCAACTTTACTTCCTGTAAGTGAGAACAAAACGGAAATCGCTGTCTATCCTTTTATCTCCAATGTCAGACAATTTTTTATTAATTTCAGACATTCTTGAGAAACGTTATGCTATTACAATACAGGAATCACAATTATAGTAAACATACATTATCTCCAAATCGTAGTGTAGCACCCGTATGTACGAATATGAACATGAAATTAATTGCTGTGTACGCTAATGGCAGTACATGTTTACATGTTTTGTCTGAAATGTAGTTTGCATTCAAATTGTTTGTAGTATTATGATATTGAATTTGTCTTGAATATATATGCATATACATATCAAATTTTCATATTTTATCATTAAAACAAAACAGTAAATAAATAAAACTAACTTACTGAACGTTACAAAAATAGCTATAGTGAATCAGTATTTCAAACATCAACGTATCACCCAATTTATTTGTTTTACCAGGATTTCTATGGTAGATATTTCGCGTACACATAGTTCTTTGTATTTATATACAATATTGATAAAGTAACATTTACGGCCAATCCGTTTTATAACATCGCTACCATCAAATATGGAATGATCAAGTTTTTGAATGCTGCTTTATCACTTTATAATCATTAAATTCAAACGATAATTTGATATATTTTTTAAGATAACATATACATATAATATATATTATATGTCAATTCAAAATACTGATCGAATATATCAACAATCTCTTGTCGGAAACAAACAAATTCATACATATGATTTATGGATGCCATATCCACGAATTACACATACCAATTGCAGAAGTATAATCGTATTATCTTCATTTATACTAACTTAACAAACTTACTCCGAGTAATATAAAAACATCGATGCAACACAATTTGCATTATGATAATCCTACAACATTGATGTAAGAAATGTTAAAACAACAAACAATCAGACACCTATTGCCAAAACACTCATGTGCGGTTCAAATAACATCGACTTATCCGGTTTAACCGAATTATGTAACCACGTTGTGCATTTATCGTTTCGTTCTTCCTTTAAACGAGCCATGAACTCGTATAACCTGTTGTAAACGCAATTATTTCCTTTGCAAATAAGCAGTTAATTAGTATACTCAATACAAACACATTATAATCCATAACCCAGTTTTATGACAGTCTTAAGAATGACACAAATTGTGTTCGATGGCGAATGAAAGCCCGAAAAATAATTATTAACATATTGTTATAAGTTTACATGTATGCAAACTACAGAAACGGCAGAAGTTTTGTGATCATAGATACGGTTAAAAAAAAACGTTATGACCAGAGGCACGGTAAAACATTTTCTTTTTAAATTCACATTTAGGTCGCTAGCTTGTACACAAATGTGAATTAAAAAAACTCAAACAGATATGATGTCAAGTACTATGGTAAACGTTTGAAATTAAAATGATTATACAATATGGTGATGTGTTGCACATAATAAAACACAATTGCTTTGCTATGTGTTATTGACGAATCTTTCTTTCTTCGTCTTTCCTACACAAATGCCTTTCGAAATATGTTCTGGTTGGCATTATTCTACCTCCAATCATATGTTTCAACTTATAAGAAATGGCAGACTCCTTTTCGGGACTTACGGCAATATAGTTACAAGCCAGACAGCAACTTAATGGACCCTAAAAGTAAGCTATGGTCTTAAACAATTGTATGCTACCAAATGCATTTACATATACATAAACGCAAGTACGAATCGTTTTTAATTTGTTTAATACATAACGATCTCAACGAATATCTTGAATTGTTTTTTATTTATTCATTAAAAATCAAACAATGTGGTTTAGTTATTATCAAACGTTCACACACAAAACTCAAACGTTTAAAATCAAAATAATGAAAACACATGTTTAAATAGAGCATCATAAGTTAGGTTAATTTATTTGACACATCCCACTTATTGGTATTGCTTCGATTGCTTGTAATGCTATCCATTATATTAACCAGTATCTTGAGTTGTTGCTTATGTATTTATTGCAAATCGAACACTCTGGTTAAGATTTGTTTTCATTATGGCTCTATAATAATAACAATTAGCCAGTTTGATTAAATTAAAAGTATAGCAATACATTGTAAATGATATAGTGATTGACGAGTGTTTTTTTTTTGTTTTACTAGACAAGTATTAAAGTACATTACATTTTAGCATTACGATATCTGGCCAGTCGTTAAACAAATAAGAAATAAGAAAAAAAATATGAATACCTTATTCAAAAAGAATATTGTCATAACATTATAATATCACACACAATACACATGTCATTTGTTACACAGGACAAATAATTAGGTTGTTAAAATATAGCTAAGCATCAATAAAACACCACATACCCATTATATGTTTCTATAACCATTCGGCCTCGTGTAACGGCTGTTGACCAGTAAACATGTTTCAATGCCTTGATATATATAGTTCATGTTATAAATGTATTACGCTATTATGCGTGTATTAAACAAACATTATATTTTTAATATGTATTTAATAGCGCGTGTTTTAGGAAATTTAATAAAACTACTCAAAATAAAAACTGTTGCTTAATCGGCGGAAGAAAATTGAATGAAAAAAGGTGAACATGTTATGACAGTAAGTATCTGGAATAAAATTCAATAACATACAGCAAGGAACACTGTTAATCTTAAATAAAAGCCAATTATTACGGCAATTATCTATGAAAAACGAGTAAAGCTTTTACCAGCGCTTTTTCAATATGAAACACATTTGATAGAGTACAATAACTCAGATCGTTTTCTTAATAAAGGTGGTATCAATTGACTCAGAGCATTTGACACCTCACGTACATTAGCAATAGAAATATCATCTGGAACACGTTTCGATTCATTATAATGTAAAATAAAAAATACCATAGAAACTATACATTACCGTTAGTTAACGAGATCAATAACACAACTCAAAACTTGATCTATACTCAGTACTGTATATCCGTTAAAATCATCCAATACGATAACAGTTCAGTAATATCTAACATCTTCTTATAATACAAATCAAATATTAATAAATGTCAATTAAATTTGCATGAATCATATGACAATTATAATTAACAGTAGCATTTGCTGATGGTAATCTCTTTCGTATCTCGGTAATCAAACGGCATTTATAATTATTAAATAGGGCTGTAAACAATACTTCCGGACACCGTTTATAACATATCACGGACAAATACAAATGTGCAATTTTCACTATCAAAATCAATTATATAAAGCATGTTAGTGGCTGGCCTTTTAGTTAAAGTTTCTTGGCAACAATAAATGACCACATCACTATTTGAGTTGATTGTGTGAAACGCAACGCCTTTTAATGTTTAACTTTATATTCTTGCTTGTTAAGCTTGAAATGCGTGTGAGGCTTTGATATAAANTTGTGAATTTCATGCTGATGAGAGTTATTTTCATCTATTGTAAGATGCATTTGAAATATTTGAACCTTAAAATATGCCCCGATGCAGTAATTTATATTTATTCACCAATATATGTAGAAATGTATCCAAGAAAATGAACTGTCTTTGATTTATAGCATGACATAAATATGTTACGACTCTGGTTGACTTTCGATACCGGGTTCGCTTCAGCGTACAGGTCTGTCAAGACTATAAAAACTGTTCGCTGAAGTTTCTTTAGCTAAGTAAAATCAAAAGTGACGGATACTAAGGACAATAATGATAGATGCCAATCATCCCAAATCAGAGCACACCATGAAGTCTATCATGAATTTCTCACCAACTCCTGCTTCTTTCCATTTTGACCGAGTTTTCGTAGTTTTAGATGAGACCGAAGTTTCGCAGCGGTCCAACTTTGTAGTTCGTGCTCTGTAAAACTAGGCTCAAAGTTAGTGGGCATTCTAAGTACACGATTACAGAGGATAAATATAGATTACATCAGCTGTTAACCTTTATCACGTGTAGGATGTAAATACAGACTTTGAGTCTGACTGATCCTCAGATTTCACCGGCCACTTGTAACAATACAAGTGGTTCCATGTATTCTATTCAGGTCTTAGATCCAACTGCAATCAAAGCCGAGTACCGCATCCGTTATCAATTTCCGGTTGCTATGCGGTGTGATATTTTGGTGTGTGAAGTCGTGTACACTCCACTAAAATCTTACACTGTGATCAGATTTTCGGTTACAATAGGACAAGATTATATATGTGCGAAATTGAGTTATTCATACAAAAGATACATCAATAAGCAGTTTATCGATCTCCGTTCACATTTCCGATGCCTCACTGTATGTCGACCATGGGAAAACTATTACTTGTGCAATATTTGTTCATCAAAGGTGAAAACGGCCTCCTTAGAAACACATGTCTGTGGAAACACAAAAAATCAAACTTCATGAAAACGCCTGTTAGAACAAAAAATCTCTAATTTCATTATTTATGTTTATGAAAGTCAGTTAAGCAAATCACAAGCATATGTTTTTGTTCACAATGATAAATTTCAAGTAAATACTGTTTACACAAAGATCTATATATATTTGGTTTAATCAGAGTAAAAAAAATTTATCGAATTTAATGTGCCCATACCACGGCCGGTAATCACGGGCGCCACCTCTTTTTGCGTTGCATTAATAAATAAGCCAATGCTACTTCCGTGGTGGCGCTAAGGACCGGATGTTTTGAAATTTCACGGATAATTCTTCAGGTTGAGTAGGTTGTATATGTTGTTGTTGTTTTTTTTTCAAAATATTTCGCATTATGGCCAAACCATTTTTAATTGTTTTCTAAATTAAACATTTAACATGAAAAAGTATAACATTTTAAACAANAGAATAATCATACAGCAACTAGATAAGACACAATAAATCTATCTTTATTAACATTCAAAATAAATCAACAGTAAGAAATCTTAAAGAGATGCATATTAAAAATCTATCTGGCTTCAAAAATGCCCCCTAACACTGTGTTTAAAAGATGAAATGCTTTTGGCATCTCTGATATGCTGAGGAAGAGAGTTCCAGAGAGTACACCCACACAATCAAAGGTGAAAACGGCCTCCTTAGAAACACATGAATGTGGAAACACAAAATATCAAACTTCATGAAAACGCCTGTTAGAACAAAAAATCTATAATTTCATTATTAATGTTTATGAAAGTCAGTTAAGCAAATCACAAGCATATGTTTTTGTTGACAATGATAAATTTCAAGTAAATACTGTTTAAACAAAGATCTATATATATTTGGTTTAATCAGAGTAAAAATATTTTCTCGAATTTAATGTGCCCATACCACGGCCGGTAATCACGGGCGCCACCTCTTTTTTTGTTGCATTAATAAATAAGCCAATGCTACTTCTGTGGTGGCGCTAAGGACCGGATGTTTTGAAATTTCACGGATAATTCTACAGGTTGAGTAGGTTGTATATTTTTCTTTTCTTTTTTCAAAATATTTCGCATTATTTTAAAAATTGGGCAATGTAGTACGATTCAGCGAAGATTTATACATCCAGAAATGTACAAAAACATATAATACCAACCCATTTGGAAACGTGATGACCTTTATAAGTTGTTTATGGTGAAGTTTTTAACAGCAAATCAATGTATTTTGCATCTATGACGAGCACATTTCCACCCAATGAAATCGCTTACGACATCAAACCATTGCTTTGAACATGTACAAGGTGTTGCGTGCACAAACACGTTGGCTTCTTGTCGTTCTAATAGATTTTTTGCATAATTCCAAAAGAGATGGAGCCAAAACCAAGGAGAAGGCGCTAAAGACAAGAGGTGGCGCCAATGCATCGCAAAAAAAGAGGTGGCGCCCATGATTACCAGCCCTGATATAGCCCCCCGCTGTATGTCACTGCACACAAAACGAGTTTTGTATGACTGTGATCAGTTTAAACACAGAATGAATGTATCTTTGTAACCGTTTTTACAGATTACGCCTATTTCACAATTGTTGCTTTGACATTTAAAGCGAGCGACATACATGTAGTTGTTAAGGCGACATGTCGTCTTGATATGACGATAAAGTTCATTTGGTTCTATTTTCAAATAATCATTAAACAATTAAAAGAAATCAGATTTTGTAATAAGGTTATTATAGAATATTGTTACCTGACGGTTTTTTACATAAATGTTTCAGGTAATAAATAATATAATATCCTTTCTAATAAATCTGAAAGGAGCAGATCCCGAAGCACCTTCAGATGGCTTATTATGCCGTCGCCATAGAAGTTCAGAGGTAACAGTTATTACGGATTAACGTATTTACCTGCAAATACAGTGTGTCAAGTTATGTATTGTAGTTTTCTCTCTAGAGTTAAAACAGCATTTTAATTGTTATTATATATCTTTATGTCCCCACCCCATTCGAAGAAGAAGGGGTATATTTTTCAAAGAAATGCTTGCCAGGATGCAGGTAAGGCGTCATGAGGAACTTCCTGCATGGGTAGGCACTGTCCCTGAATAGAATTATATCTTCAAAACCTGTGAGCTGAATTATTTCACTACAATTCCAATATATGGTCCACTTTAAACTCTACATAATATTTTTTCAAATCCGTTTTGTTAAATTAAACATTTTAGAATATAAATTCATATAAGAAGAAACGGGAACATCAACACCAATAAATTAAATCGCACTGAACATGAATTTATGTATGTTAGAATATATATGCAATTACCATGACGATGAGCCTCCAAATGATCACAAAGTACAATGGTTCTAAATACATGTGCATCATGGGTGCTTATATTTAAACCATGAAACAGACATAGTACATGAATTTGTTTGGAATCTGTATGTCATTTGTACTGAAAACATGAGTGTTTTCGGGCGCAAAATATGCACAACACATTGGAAGTTTTGGACTAGAAGGACGTTTTGTTGTAAACGAAAAATGGAATTCATGAATCATACCAATTTATTAGTAAGTGCTGCGGAATCTTTGATCTGGTGTGCAGAGCAGCAGGATGTAGATATACTTCTCGCCTACCGTTCGGAATGTCGAATTTTGTAGGTGCATTCTTAATTCGGATAAAAAATAACAGAAGTCAACTTATACCTTGGCTAAATCTTATCCAAAACTTAAACAAAACGTGACCTGTTCGGATTTACATCGCTAACCTAAAAGATATCATAAAAAGATAACCAAAACGGATGCGCTGAATAAGATTAATCCTGCAGGGCATTATTTTGATCGCTGTTTTGTCGCGTTTATGTGTGCGAAACGTATACTTTTTGTCCGGTTGTGACCACAGGGGGAAGTTGCGCAAAATATATATAT
>VMBQ01010311.1:16142-28402 GCA_007657795.1 Dreissena rostriformis | reverse complement strand
GGTAATATATGTTAAAACACAAATAATGTAGTCAATCTGGGTGTTACATGTTTGGAGTCAAAGAAACAATAACCACTCTAAGTACAAAACGGTGGCGAGTTGGGTTTGAAATATATATGGTTTTATTTACTTTTTAAAGTATAACTGTCACTTAATATTAAACCAAAAATTCGTCTTAACGAATATGTACATACTTTTGATGTTAAATAGTTTCCTCAATAAGCCTACTGTTCACATACGCACTCACATATTCGTAAAGTCTGTAGATAAATGCTCACATATTTTAATGTACCTCGACTTTAATGTGTCCTTGCACGCTACACAATTAATGATAGTTTAATCTAATAAAGTTGTCAGCAAATTAAAAACACAACACGAAAACTCTATTTTAAACGTTAATTGCGACTTTTAGCTATGCATGGATTGATCGCTACGCTATGTAACTTGCGTCACTCACTTTCATACATTTGTCAACAAAGACGTTTCTTAGAAAATTCATAGATAGTTAAACATCAATATAAGCAGATTATACAAATACGATTTTATATATTTATAATTTCTAGAATTTGTATACTACTGTTGTACCAAAAACGAAAATCATAAGATAAACGATACTGTTTCAATGAAAAAAGTTATACAAAAACTGAGAATACAATCTGGATTTCATCAATTTTGAATGTTCGATAAGTGACTAATAAGTATAACAAGTCGGCGTTATTACGTTTAATATGTTATATGATATGGGATTAGCAATCTTTTTTGCGAGAAAATGTAGCAAAATAAGTGTGTCAGTTCCTAAATAAGGTTAATTTTGGTAAGTCGTCCTGTCTGTCCATTGGCATTCTTGTAGGTAGTTAAGCATACATAATTATTTGTGTCTCACGATATGAAGTAGCAAAGCGATACAATTATTTCTACTGACATGTAAGTTAGTGCAATTGTTTAAATAAAAATTTGAGAATTTATACAATTCGAAAAAAACACAATTCAAATACCTCCTCTTTAATACGTTCTAATATTGCAGCGACTTATCCAATCACTACAGACATTGTTACCACATTGCCACCATGACCTCTCCCACAGTTGTAAAGCACGGAAATCCAATCAGTCTAAAACAACTGAAGTACAAAGCGCCTTGTTTGACAAATACACTTAGTTATGACTGCCTCTACATTTAAACGTCGAACCCACATGGAGCATCTTACTGGACCAACACCACATAACTGCGTATTTCTCTCGAGCTGCAGCGTTTTCTATCAAACTAGCATCAGTCGGTTATATATCGGAGAAAGCTTCTGGCTAGAGCGCCCATTCGATGCCAAGGGTCTTATATTGCCACCACGAAAGTAATTTTGATACAATATGACCACCAAATAATTAATGAACAAAACATGGATCTCACTGAACCTAATATCAAACACTCAACACTCAAAACAACAGTCTACCACTATTACTACTACTTCTACTACTTACACTACTACTAGTAGTTGTAATTGAAAATGTTAGTACGTATTTCTCTATTTCTGTAAAAAAAAACATCTAACCACACACAAATATTTAGTTCATGGTGTAGTGTCATAGTTTCTAATGAATGAAACGAATGTCTATTTCACAGAAATGTATTTTCGTTTATAATATGTGTATTTCAGTGTGTTTATGATTACAAGCGTTCGGTGCGAATACAATATATACTGAAGTTTGGTGCAAACGTGTTCGATTTACACCCAGCGAATGCAAACTTTGCTAATAGCTTATAGTAAAAGCGTTATTATTTGATCGATTTCAATGCATTTATGTAAGATGTACACTTAACACGAATTCTGCAAAGTTTAACATTTCATTTGTTACTTACATACAATTTGATATTTAAACCTAGTATTTCGTATTCAGGTTAAGCATCTATTAAAAAAAAACAATTAATATGTTAATAACAAATGACGACAACGTCTTAAATACTCGCATCGATGAACAGTCAACGCGTGACAAAAACTTTTATATATTTCGAAAACATATAATCGTTACAAAAAAACAACCATGTGGTAAATGTTTGCACTGTATGTTAATGCAGCACATTTGTATCACACGCTTTCTTATTTCGTCATTGTTCTCTCTATGAAGCGATACATTGGGTTACTTGCAGTTCACATATAGTATCCCTGTATTAAATCTAGTATTCTTAAGTATATCATGAATACACTGACTTCGAGGCGTGTTATAAAACTAGCGTTACATAACAGATAAACGATCCTTTAGCTGTTGCTTACAACACATAAACAAGAATTGACTATATTTTAGTTTAAACCTATTTATTTTAGCTCGATTGCATCGAAAGCCTTAGGCTTATTGAAACGCTCTCGAGTCCGTTTCCTGGGACTAGAACCAGTACCTGGTGTCTTTGGGAGAGATCGACGGAACGTTCCCATTGGGGTTCGAACCCGTGACCTCCCGATCGCTAGGCGGACACCATATCCACTACGCCACGGATATGGTGTCCGCCTAGCGATCGGAAGGTCACGGATTCGAACCCCAATGGGAGCGTTCCTTCGATTGACTATATTTTAGCTGCGTGCAAACTTCGCATAAAAAACTCTATTTAGTGATTGTTATCATTGCCGCTGCGTATTTTAGACTCATTCTATATTCCATGTTGCGTAACATCACATTAACACGAATAAACCAAATTCTAGTCAAGTCAAGTGTATTTTCATGGGTAACCTTATACCGCGGCGCAATGGCGCAATAGTATTTGTCTCAATGGCTGCAATGCATTGCTTAGACTTGTGATGACAGTGTTCTCACATTTTGTAACCTATGCAATAACTCTTTGAAATCCAAATCCTCTATGGACTACTTGGATGTCATCGACACATTGATATAATATGTCAAGTAACACTGTTTAAAGGTCACAACCATTGTGGAGTACTTGGGTTACATCGACTTAATTGTTTTTCTCTCATGGTGGTAAGTTTCTAAGTTGTCCATGACGTAAACTTTTGAAGATTTATATATCGCTCTTGAGAACAACAGAGACGTACGCAGAATAAAGTGTCAGTACATTACCATGTATACGAAAGCATTGTCTATACGATATGCGATGCGCACATAAGCCAAATTATAATTTCAAAACAACAGTATCAAATCTTGAGCAGTTAGAGTTTCAGTGGGTATTATATTAGTACATAGCGACGATAAAGATGTAGATTTTTTTTTATTACATTAATAGTAATATATTTAACTGTTAACCATTGTACAAACTCCTACTTATTCAGTTAGATAAGGGTTTTTTAATTTATATCGATGTTTAGTACACTCAGATATTTTGTAAATTGTCGCTTTTGCCTCATTTAACTTTTAGCTGAATGATACCGAAATGTTGGTTGTTAAATCAAGTGTAGTCGACACAGTGTAAACAAACAAACATACAAACTCAGCCACAAATATGCTATTTTAAAGTGTTTTACTATAAGTGTAAAAATTGAAATATTTTTAAAACGTTGACTAATGACAAATAACAGTTATATATATAAATATATTTAATATATACAATCCTATATGTATTGTCATTTCGTACCATATTTTATGTTACGAGTTCTGGAGTTGCGTTCTTAAAGATCGGATTCCGTAAATGCTCAAAATTAACGAATACTTCGTAAAATAAAGTTAACCCGTTAACAAATCAGTGTTCTTCATTGCAATACCCAAACTCTAAACGCTAGATTTGGTCTGGTAACATTGATTTAACGAGATACAAAATGCTCGTTTTTATTTTTAACACAGTTGAATTTCGGAATTTTAGGACGGCAGCTGCATGATTTCTGGGATGGCTTGCAAACACTGTGCAATTTAACGCAAACCGAATAAATCCGATCCTGACTAGAGATCATCCGTAAAACGAAACAAGATGACATTGTGAAACGATTATTAGTTGCTAAAAAGTTGCAGAATGTTTGTATTTTAACGTTTGTACACCAATGTATACTTGTTTTAGGGTCTTCATATTGTAATAAACCTTCGTATGACACTTTTTGTTGTTGAACGTTTGTATATAGCAAACTTGTTTTTGGCAATTTTTACGGATATTTAAACTAGTATGTTATGCCCTGAAACAAACAAATACTGGATGTTATTTGTTATGAGTGTGCACATTAATCATCAGTGTTATATCTCAAAGTCAAAAGCAAGGTTAAACTGACTACATATATAATGTAGAGAGACGAATGAAAATGCATATATTAATGAAAACATTGCTTTTCAAATAATTGATTTCAAAACAGAGAAGCTTACTTCAGTGTTTAAACGAAATAAATCGTAAGAATTGTGTGTTGCATTATGGGATATTTCACAAATCTCGTTATTATAATAATCCTTTTTATAATTTTGTTCATAAAGATTTATTGCGAAGTCTCGTGAGAACTTTCGATAAATCAATAGTACGAACAAAAAAGGCGCATTCTCTCTCAATAAGTGATAATTGTATTCTCAGCAACAGTGCTGTCGCCCTAGGAAACGATGCCTAACTGAGCAATCTTATGTGTATTAAGAAATGAATCACTCCTTTAAAATTGGGTAACAAAATCGTGTCAAATGAATTGTACAAACGCTCTGGATAAAATAAGTGTTCCGAGTTATATTCACAGTATAACTACCAGAAGCATAGAAAGCAAAACTAGCATGCACAGCACTTGCCTGAATAATCTGGTTGTCATTCCTAACGAGTTTAATAAAAGAACATATTAAATGTTGCAGTTGTTTGCCTACTCATTTAATTTAATATGGATTTCGATTCCGGTAAAGCTGCTGATATTTAACCCACTATCACGTGTACTATGTAGTCCTCGTTAAAGAAGATGTTATGGTAATTATTTGAATATTAACGCCAAACGTCGATGTGAACATGTCAATGTCATTGTACTTATGTGAACATGTCAAAGTCATTGTACTTTCTAAAACAACAACCACTTAAAACACCATACATCATCTATTTTGACAGAGTTCTGTCGCAAATTCTTTGCAATTAATGGCCAAATATAGAAATAATGACCATGATTCCATCCATCATTTTCAGTGCAGGTCTGATCAACAATGCAAGCAATTTTAAGCAAGTGGTGCTTTCGTCTTTCTTTTGAAATGTGTGGATAGATGTAACTTGTACATAATTTTGGCAAAAGCTGTACGATTTTGAGCACGTTTGACATGGAAAATCGAATTGATGAATGGGAAATTTTTGCTGACAGTTAACAAGTATGTAATGCAGTGCATGGATAGTTTCATGTTTCCATGTGTAAGTAATGAAACGATAGGTACAAACACGCTTAACTAAACATTTTACTGGTTTTATAGCGTCTTGTTATTTCTACAAAACACACCAAGGTTGACAGTATATATAACACGATTTCATATTAAGCATGTACTTGTTCCAAACAATTATGTTTTTTTAAATAACAATCTTGGATGGAATGCGTTCATTTAATATGATTTTTTAACATGAAAACTTACTGCCAAATAATTGAACCGACAATGTTTTATTGCGCTGTTAAATGCAGACATTATTTGTTTGACAAACATGTGTTGTATCGCGCTTTAACACAAGTTCATTTGCCTGAACAATTTCTTAGAATATGCGTAATTAAATTCAACATTAGCGGCTGCGCATGGCTTGTTGCACTTTTATTTAAGTCCAGAAATATTATTAGGAAAGATATTCTTAACCGCTGGTCTTTGATTTAAATGACAAATTGGATGTACTGTTATTAATACATTTAAAAGGAAGCCCCTAGATTTAGAAATGTAGCGTATAGCCGTTTGAAAGAGTCTTAATTTGCCAAATTGTATTTTTCTTGTCTTTCTGCTAATTATCATACAGTAATATGTATAATTGATTAATTTTTAATTCTTACGCGGGATCTTTCGGATGAATTTTAGGATATTTCAATGTTTATTTCGTACTCTGAATGTTACTCTTATTTATTTATTAAATGTTATTTCTATTGCTGCGTTCAGCGCTTATTATTAAATATATTGCTTGCCTGGTGGTTGATGATATTAATTCAAACCCAACGATCTTGTCTGAGGTAGTCCAAGGTTTATTTTCTGCAAGACAAGATAATATTTATAATCATATATATAAAAAAAGTATACATATGCATATGCATGCACATTTTACCAAAGTATCTTAGGTAAAATTTGTAATAAAACATTTCCACAGTAATTTCCATTAACGTAAATATCTAACAATAATAAGCATATGTTTTAGTACCTGGTATATAATATAAGTCTGCGGTCTAGTAATTATAAAGTGTAGATAATTTTTTTACATACCAAATAATCCTTAAGAATTAACAATATAATATCATCAATTCTTATAATAAAATCCAAATACATGCGATATTATTTCTTACTATACATTTCCGCACTTAGCAAAATAGTACAAACAACAAGCAAATATCAAAAATGTAGATAACTACATATACCAATACATGCAAGACAAGATGACTTAGAACAGCAAGACATAGCATTAAATAACGGTACTAGGGGGTTTCGATCGTGATAAATCGACAATCTCCGAAATCTCCGTAAGATAGATCTTGTGCGTGTTATTAATAGGTTTTCCCTGTTTTGGCAAAGTCCATTGACCTTTTTCCTGGTAAACGTTATATAAACTAATAATTGTAAAAATACGGTATTTTAGAACTTTTCTTTTTTCGTTATTCGCGGTTTACAGTCCCTTAAAAGACATCATCCAAATGTATGCTTTCCTAATCAAATCGAGCTGTTCACATGCTTCTAAAAAGTCATTATAATAACTACCCCTGTTTGAGTCATGTATAAATGTATACACTAGTTGTAAAAGTATGGAAAAACTGTAATGGTCTGTTCTATAACCGATTTAAAATTTAGCATTACCAATATACCATGAACATGTATCTTAATGTATTATAAAACCCCAAACATGGATACTTTGAAATAAAGACAATACTGCACACATTATGATTGACTATGTATATATCTTTTTTATTTTATTAAAACCCACATTTCCGAATGTTCATTATTCGCTTTATAATTATTAATAATAGTATTTTATATCATTGATTATTATTAATCACCCTCGGGATTTGCAAATTAAATCATATAGTTCACTAGTATCGAGTATACTTAATGAAACTGAGAAAATGAATAATACAGGACGAAATCGCTTCATAAAAAACGCATTATCCAAACACACTAGATTAGATGCCGCATAAGGTCTTTTCGGAATATCCTTTCATTTGTCCATTTTGAAATAATGATTTCAAAGCAAGGCCAATTGTTCTAATTTACTTTTCATCCCGCTTCTATTATCAACCGTAAACAGAAAAATTGGCAGCAAGGCCAAAGGCATTAGCTCTGGTGCCACACAGTCGTTTTCAATAATGATACATCATTGTCTGTAACGGACTGGAAGGGTATTTTGCTGATTAAAATGTCCGATAAACAATAGCTGGCTTTTGATATCGAAATAGTGCCAAAGCTTCAGTGATAAAACCGTATGGAATATGCGTGATTTGGTCGTACAGGTTAAATGCCCTTTTTAAAAAGATGACAAAAACCTAAACGTATCTCCTTAGACTTTTTTATGAAATGTAAACATGATTTGATTACGCTTTTCTGTAAATAAAAGATGTCCTATAGTGAAGAAAGTTGTTGGTTATTATAAGCATCCCATATAAAGGATGCTTGTCATTAATGGGTTAAGGAAACAACCAATTTACATCAGCTGACCCCATTACAAATATCACGCTTCCTTAAAATACATCAAAAGAGCTATGTTCACATTTATGTCACGGTCGGTTCATTGTGGAATCCTAACTTTTTCGTAATGAACGAGTTATGTGGACCAACATGCAGTATTATAATTGTAATGAAACATACCATACACTGTACTGATTTTAGTAACGCAATTGGTTTATGCGTGTCATTGTAGTTGTGTACAACTTTTTCAATGCATGATACATACGGTACTTTTTATTTACTCCAGAGTCATAGCAAGCTATCACGTGTGTATAAACTTTTCGAATAATAAATATCAAATGCGTCATTATTATTTTTTATTTTAGTATGACATCCATTAGACACTACTCCGCAAATATTACTATTCACAAAGTTTTGGAGGTAGGGCTAGTTCGATTGAACTTTAATAATTGAGTACGACAGACTATGCTTTCTTTGCTACTCTAACGGTTCTTCAATATACTGACGTAGTATTTTTTATTTCTTTTTTTATATTTTGTTTTATCAATTAAACAAATCGGTTAATTACAAATGACGTCTCACACAAGTATAAGCCAAAGTACAAACAATGCGACATGAAATTGTCTCCATGGCTGCAAAACAATGTTTGGAATTGTGATGACAATATTCCCACATCGACGTAATAACCTTTAAGAAAATACGTGTGCTAACCTCTGCGGATTACTTGAATTGCATCGACACATACATATAACCTTTGCAACTACTCTTGTTTACCGTCAAAACCTCTGCGAATCATCGTATTTACTATCCATCTTTGAGCGGACTGATGTATCACTCATTGGCAAGAGACCAACGCCCATATACTGTCATTTTATTGACGTGTATATGAAAGTATTTTCTAAGCGATACGCGTATCCAAGACAACTCATGATAAAAATAAGATTATTAGCATTGAATGCTTTCACGAGCAGTACGTGTTAACTAAATGCATCGCTATAGTTTAGAAGCGGATGGTTAATATTGCTTTATTTAACCAAATAAACTGACAAATGCTTTCATTTATATAGAATGTATACTCCAGAAACGTTATAAGGATAAAACAATTATACATCTTTGTACTATTTTAAGACAAATAACCAATGACCTTTGTTTCAATTGCCTTTATAATACCAGAAACATACGATACGACCTTTAACATAAAATCATGATTAAACCTTGAAACGGTCAACGTAAAGCATGTAGTTGTTTAAACCGGTTGAATGGATACCATATCACAATTTAAGCCCTGAGTTATTCATACGAATCTAAAGAATAATTTACCTCATAACATCGCATTACAAATTTAAAAAAAAATCATTTACTATAATAACAATTCGATTTAATAACGATTTAATTACTTTAAAAACACAATAGCAACTAAACACCTACTTTTTGAGGCGCGATGAAATCAAAAACATTAATATGTACAAGTATCCGCTAAATCCCTTTTTGTCAACATGATTTCATGTGTTAAATATTTCATAAAAGTGTGTTATTTATAAAGATAGTGAAGAAGACAAATTGCATATTGTTTAATAGAGTGACCTTTTGGGCATACGTCATTAAATTATGAATGAAACTCTGTTTAGTAAGCTATGCATAGTACATATACTATTTTCTGTAATCTAATTGCATAACATTACTGGTTTAAAATTGATAAAAACACTACTGCCCTTTCTTATATTATTTGTGCAATAATTATGCCTCTTGTCAAATCGGATTGTACAATTGCTTAAACGTATTTAACATACGATTTGGGTGTGCTATGTTCCGGAAATGTTTATTTTTGATGTAAGATGATCGTGAACTCCATATGTTATCAAATGTTAACTCCCTTTATTGAAAATCATCTAGATCTCTTCATTATAATAATTAAGTTTAATGCGTTATAATTTACAGTCGATACATAAGTGTTTGCTTTGGGGGTAATACCGTAAATTTATCTTTCAATAAATGACAAAATAAGAAGTTTTATGAACGCATATGAGTGTACAATTAGGGCACATGTTCTTACTTTACTGAAATATATTTCATGGAATTAGAAGATAAACACATTTTCTGATAAATTTATTGTATAAATATTTAATTATTGGTACTTTTTAAGACGTGTTATGCCCGAAGTCTTTTCTTAAAGATGCTTATTGCATTAATTGGGAATACAAATTAACATTCCATCGCAATGCGGCATTAAAATTAATATGCGCCGTTGAAATGTAAGCACTAACAGTCTCGAAAAGTCGCAGTCAAAAAACACGGAAACGAGATGATTTCCTAAACAAGGTGAACACAAAGATGTATGCTCCTTCAAATGCAAAACTGTTGGAAATATACTGTAGAATATTGTTCTGAGATGGATTCCCATAGGTTATCTTGTTGTCTTATCTTTTTATTTCGAAATGCCAACTGTATGGAGTTTGGAAAGATGACCTGGGAAACACAATGACGAATATTCTAAACCGGAGCATAGAAGCGAATAAAAACTACGCTTAACATTTACATAACACTTGTACAAAGATGAGTAGCTCCAATGTCTGTTGGGTTTAATCAATACCTTTTAGACATTGTCTAGTATTTACCTAGCCCTAAGACGACTGATTAAACCCCCAATAATAGGTAATTTATAGGTGAGTAATTATAAGATTGTGATATTTTAAAAGTCACTCTTGAGATTATTAATGGTAATAAGTATGTGTGACTTATATTTTATTTTGAATAATTACTGCTATTTATTTACTTCCTGTTGATAATTACTATGATAAAAAGACGCATGCCAAAACAGCTGTATTTCAGATTGATTGTAAGTTTAAAAAAGGTAGCCATTTGTGAGTCTAATTTGAAAAGATATGTAATATTGTCAATATTGTATCATTTAGCATTAGCAAAATCATGTGGGGGTATCCGTATGTTGAATGGCATTATGGGATATTACACAAATCGGGTTATAACAACGCAGTTGATACGTTAATTGCGATTTAATATTCAGTTGCGTGCGAAGTATCCGTATATCAATGTATGGGATGATAAAGGCGCCTTCCCTGTCAATATCTCATAATAGTTTTCTCAACAACAATGTCGGCTCCTAGGGAACGATAACAGACCGAGCATTACACACTTCATTTAGTTATTCATTTCTCGTTAAAAATAAACACGTCAAAAAAAAGGAAATTGTGCTTTTAAATCCTCTTGGGAAAACGTTGAATATTGTATTCGCACTCTACAAACTTCCGGCATATCCAGACACAGAAAACGCGGATTCACTAACTGCAAGGGCTGGCTAGAATATTATTATGTCACTTTTAATGATATTTTCCGAACATACTCATTACTGTTTTCATTAACGGTTTTCTTTATATTCTGACAGTTTAATAAAATTATAATGAATATATGTTTTAGTGTTGTCTTCTGATAAGCATGCTTTTACAAACGTAGATCTATCATGAAAACAATTGTATACATAACGCATCTTCTTCATAAACAATTACTAATTTATTTTTGCCATTATACACTCCATATTTTTTTTTATTTATGCTTAAATAGTGCAACAATGGAAATGGTTCAATCAATTACTTTATCTATCAGCAATCTGACCATTGTTATGAACAATGTTAAGCGCGTAGCTCTTCCGTCGTTTGTTTTTGTTTTAATAGAAAACTGTATATAAACTATACTAAACTATACATGGTACCGTTCGACTAGTTATTTAAATTGATGAAATTGATTTTATCATCTGGAAGATTTCTGTAATTGGAAGTCCTTCTATAATGAGGAAAAAACTTGATTAAAGTAAATAAAAAAAGTGTTGCCGACCTGCTTACCGTATGACTTGTAGATGTAAACGAGAACAAACAAAAAGTAAGTTTTAGTTTTGGCCTTACATTTTTAGATGCCTTTGGGGTTTGTCTGTCGAATATTAGCATAATTATTATTATAAATTATTATAATCAAACATTAACGACGGCATCCTTTTGTAATGTTCTACAAACTCGTATGTTAATGGCTCAAACATGCATTAAATTAGTCTTTTACTGTTATCGCGTTCAATATCAATTTGTCAGTTTCACCATCTGTCTTCACAATGTGCACTTTTTCGAACCACATCGAAATAATTATGAATGAAAATGCATAGGCATGAGTGCATGCACTAATCATATGTTGGTATGCTAAACGACGCATGTTTCGAATACGCACTTGCCAAATTCGTTTGACGCCACGTGTTGAAGCTCGGAATGCCAATTAAGTTCACATTTGTGAGTACATTTATAAGACAAATATACAACAAATATCGAATACCGATGGATGAAGTTATTGTTTGGATTTTTTACGTTGGTTTTTTAGTGAAATGGTGGTGTACAAAAACCGCCGTGGACATCTGTCCGTCTCTCTTTACGTATACAAGAACTAAAACCGTACAATATACAACATTCAAACTTGCAGGCATTTGTTTTACATGATATGAAATTATTCTGGTGCGGTCCTTATCATCCTACGTGTAA
>VMBQ01010311.1:3711-14504 GCA_007657795.1 Dreissena rostriformis | reverse complement strand
AGCCCGCCCGCAAGCCCGCCCGCAAGACCGCCCGCAAGTCCGCCCGCAAGTCCGCCCGCAAGCCCGCCCGCAAGTCCGCCCGCCGGCAGGCACTCCCGTCCGCCCGTTCGCCCGCCGGCCCGTCCGTCCGTCCTTCCTTCCTTCCGTTCGACCTTTTGTCTGTCTGTCCGTCAATCCACCCGTCCACCAGTCCGTCGACCCGCCCGTCCGCTCGCACGCCGGCCCGTCCGTCCGTCCGTCTGTCTCTCTTGGGAAATCGATTGGAGTCACGCTGTCGGTCGGTTGGTTGGTTGCTTTGTTTGTCAGTTGGTTAATTTTTCGGCCTGTCCTCTTAGAATGGTGTAAGTTTGTGAACACACTATAGTCTACATTAAAACGTCCATTATGTCAGCACAATGAAGTGTATAATGCAAAACAAATTATTCATACCCATGGATCTGAACGCTCGAGTTATTTACCCTTGTGCTGTGCTAGTTTAGGACAGATACGTTAAATGTTCAAGTGTTTGGACCACATTACTTCCACATTCAACTGATTTGTAACTTTTAATATATCATCACCGTGACGAGAAGATGTACATAAGGCACAGATATCAGTTTATTTCTATGTTATGTACTATTGAAATTAGTTATGGGCATGGTTGATATCCCTGTTAAAAAAGCTGTGCTTTGGTATTTTAAGTAACGTTTTTACAAAAAAAAAATTATACTGAAACAAAACTCATGTAGATCCAATTTAATTGGTTTCAATATGTATGCAATCAAAGTATGTATATGTTGCAAAGTAACAGGTTTGCAAGTACATGTAGCAATGAATTATTAATAAGTAACAGTAACATAATATGGTTATTGACAACAATACCAATGATGTTAGAATATATGAACCAGTTTAAATTTACTACCGATATAATGCATTGAGGTGGGAAAAAAAACAGAATTAAAACAAAAGCCTTTAACATATACATTATTGCTCCAGTAGATTTTACTTTGTAAAGGCCCATCCACTCTATTCTTTCCAGATGAAAATCTGAAAATATTTATCGTGGTGTATGAGGTATCGAGATGAACCGCGTTGGTAGGAAGATTCATTTGTTTTGAAACGAGTTCTTAAAACTAAATTTCCGATGCCCTCTGACAAATTTGCATGGGGGTATCTCAGGAAAGACGGTGATATCTCTAATTTATTATTTCACATTAATAATCTTTATATAGGCAGGTCTTTATTAAATGAAATATTAAGAAGTATTGACCTTCCCAAATACTTACAAATACAAAATAAAATATGTCAGAATTTAATTTCCGCAATAATCACTTGCATTTATTACGTTGATTCAACATTATCTTAAGCAAAAGTCTAAATTGTTAATTATTACCGAAAAGAAGCTATTGGGAAAAGTGACCTACATATGGACTACTGTTTAAAAAATCAACAAACATTTCCTAGGAAAATTTTAATAAATAAATGCCAAAAAGATTGTTAAATATTTATAATTTGTATCATTACAACAAATTAATGTTTAGTTAACAATGATATTTAATCAAAGCTGTACACAGGGATTGATGCGCACGCAGTAACTATTTGCTGTGACATGTGAGAGATGTGGTTGTGGCCAGTTTCCTGTTGGTTGGTCTTAGCATTGAATGCATCTATGATTCTTTGCTGTAACACAAACAAAACAAATAGCAGAAATATTTATGACATTAAAGGCAATTTTCAACATTTTAACATACATATTAATTGTATTTGATTGTGGTATAACATTATTGTCAAGAAAACTGTAAGTCGAAAACGTTTTTTTTTTGTTGTTGTTTTTTTATATATATTTTTCAGTCATTAAATTGAAACAAGTCACGTCACGATTATGTCTAATAATACCGTTTCCACATCCTGCATTGATATGATTTGATATTTGGCAGTTGCGTCGCTAAACATTATCGCAAAGCCACCTCTACCTTCACAACTTACATTGCCTGTCGGATGGTTTACACACGAAATAGTTCATATATGTATATATAACCTTTTAAATGTGGTATACATTCTGTATACATGTTTTTGTTCGGTTTTTATTTCGTCCATTATTGCATGTTGGCTGTAGTTTAATGGTTTTGGCATTTTGGATCTACATATATTTTAGTTGATTAATTAGGATGCGTGTGAACATAAATTAAGCGTTCAGTATGTTCAGATTACATATATTTCATTGCAAATTGACTTGTATGGGAATCGATTACAACAGAACGCTGGACACAAAAGCACATGCTTGTGATAGACATTTCCCTCAATGTCAGTCACGTAAAGATAATCAGCAACTTTATTGTGAATACTTGCTTAAACTATTTTTACCATACAATTAACATAAAGTTGGATTGTTATCGATTATGAATAACAGTCTGCAGAACAGTTTAAAATGTTTGTGGCCAAACCAGAAATATTCTATTGTGACCTTTTGTTTCCGAGCATTTAGTTCGATGAGTTTAAATTCTACTACATTGTAACGACGTGAGCAGATTATGTAACAATGTGTTGAGACCTTATCATGATCGATCAAACAGTGTAAAAACAAGTCACCTACTGTGAGAGCAGCCAAGTTTCTGGCGTAATCAAATACATCCTGGTGGGTCATGTGGTACTCATAGCAACCGTCCACGACAACCACCATCGCCATGTGCTGGAATAATATCATACAAAGAAATTCGCCCCGTAATTAAATTGCATGGAATTGAATTGAATAGGCATAATATTGTTGTAGTAACTGGTGTTTGAATGATATCACACGGGTCCATTGTTTTGTTTTTAAATTTATATTGTATAGTGCCAAATTATTTAATACAACTTACACCGCCCTGTGCTAGATTTATATTGTTTTAGCTGCAGGAGGAAGCAATTTCTACTATCTGTGTTAACTGACTAACAAATACTCACATGTTTCATGTCGTAGAGAATAGCTGGAGGGACGGTGGTAGTTGCTCCTCCTGAAGGTGGCGTAGTAACCGTTGTGGCAAAGTGCACCACCGTGACCTGGGACCAGATACAGCGCTAAGCCCCATTAACACTCAAAATCAGCGCATATTTCGTAAAATATTTCTCAAAATAAAGTTAACACATAAAAAATCAGTGTTCCTTATAGCAATAGCCAAAACTTTAATACCAGATGTGGTTTGGTAACATAGATTTAACGAGAAACATAATGCTCGTTTTCATATTTTGTAGTAAAATATATTCCATTTTAATTTCCCGCAACGACATATATTCATACGACACTAGAACACTAAAATGGAACATGAACATGTTTTGAATATTGTTTCCAACAAAACATTTAATATATCATTGTGTATCTTGTAAAATCTATGTTACCAGACCACATCTAGCGTTGAAATGTTGGCTATTGCTATGTGGAAAACTGAGTGTTGTATGGGTTACCTTAATTTTACGAAATATTTTACGAATTATTCGTTGATTGTAAGTGTGAATGGGGCTTTACGGAATGTCTAATCCTCCTTTGGGGTATATAACTTTGTACTAGTCAATCATATTATAATCCGCAATCATTATATATCTTTATTCGGCTGAGCAGAGTTCGAATGACTTGTTTTAGTTACACTCATTGAGTCATTGTCGACCCGGGTAGTACTTTCCCGTACCCCGGGTACTTTAAAGTATACTTCAACGTACCCGGGGTACGGGGAAGTATACTTCAAAGAACCCGGGAAACGGGAAAGTAGTACCCGGACAAAATTCGTACTCAAAACGTTTCGTATTCAATTTTGTTTCGTGCACAATTTTTTAAGTACCCATGTTTTTTTTGTAACCAAAATTTTCGTACCCATTTTGTTTTCGTACCCACATTTTTTTTTCGTACCGATATTTTTCTCGCCAAATTTTTTTTTCGTATCCAAATTTTTTTCGTACCCTATTTTGTATTGGCATAATTGTTTCGTACCCAAAATGTTCGTACCCACATTTGTTTTCGTACCATAAATTTTCATTACGAACAAAAATGTGAGTACGAAAATTTTGGGTAAGAAACAATTATGCCAAAAAAAATAGTTGGGTACGAAACAAAGTTGGGTGCGATAATTGTGGGTTCGAAACAATTATGCCAAAATAACAAATAACAAATACTACTACTACTAATACTACTACTTCTACTTCTACTACTACTACNCTGGAAATTTATTCAAGAAAAATTCTGGAATAGTTCTAGAACGATAGTTCAAGAATTGTTCTAGAACAAACCTTCAGAACTGTTTTAGAACAAATTGTTCTAGAAATTATTCTCATTTAACGTTCAACAACTGTTCTAAATCGTTCTAGAGCATTTTAAGGATGATTCCAGAACACTTCTAGTCATTAGTTCCAGTACAATTCTAGAAATGTTATAGTACAGATCTAGAACATTTCGCAGATCTCTGAAGTGTGCTTGACTGTGGTGGGCAATATGTGCCATCTTTAGTCATTTTTTTTTTGCCCAAAATTACAGCCTCTTACAGACAGTTTCCCAATGGCAAAAAGTATTACATTTTCCCAAAAATCTGACCAACATTCCCCCCCCCAAAAGCCAAACTTTTCCAATAAACTCAATAATTGAGTTTATTATACAGCGATATAATTCTATATAGCACTTTATAATATAAATTTATAAAATGCAGTTAAACATGCACTTATAAACAATTGGAATACTGTTATTTATAATCACTATTAATAATGTTTCATTTTCCCAATTTCATGGTTTATCGCGCAATTTTTCCCAGTCCAAAAGGCACAGGCTGTTGTGACGTAACTACACATCGTTCTTAAGGGACACACAGCTGTAACTAAACAAAGTTTGTTTCTCTTTTCATTGCGATTTATTTCTGTTGAATATTTTCTTATACAGCGCTTGCTAATGTTCGTGAAATACAATCTAACAGCGCGGCGGCCAATATGGCCGCCACGTCAAGAAAGTTCAACTTCTCTCGTCACTGGCTAAACATGGACTGTAGAATTGTGTTCCATCTTACAACAAAACACGCATTTTATTCCGAGGTAAATAAACATAAAATTTAGATATGTCTTATTCCATTAATGATTGGTTGACTGTTCCTCTTTCCCCGATTTACTAAACCCACCCCTTCGAATAACTCTTGCTGATTGGATGAATCACTCATGCATGTACCACATGTCCCAGCAGAAATTGACCAATATGTTCGTGATGACCACAACAGATGTTCCCGATAATTGAAATACATTGGGAGAAATGAAATCATACTTCATAATCAATTATTCAAACTTAATCACATATCCTATATGCGAACTTGCATCTCTGGTATGTACCTCTGGGAAATGCTTAAGGTAATCAAGAATTCTATTTATGAAATTATGGTTGGACCTGCAGCTATGTTACACTGTAAAATATGAAGCAAAAACAAAATCACTGCATCTTTATCAAGTGAGTCTGTGTATTTTTGTATTTAAATGTGTATACATAAATTCTGTGCAATTAAAGCAAATAACATGTATGCGGAGTTCCTGGGTGTGTCAAAGCAAACCGCACTTATTTAATATAACACTGAAAATAAAGCTAATGGCACATTTTGAATAAATTAGTTGCAATTTCCAAAGAATTGTTTATTTCTCCTGAAGTTTTTCAGTAGGAAACATACCAGTAAGTATAACCTCCCCTTAATACCACAACTATACACAAATCAGTCCTTTGATTTACTCAGATTTTCTTGTTGTTCCCCATATACTGCATGGTGCAAATTTATTGCTTATAACCTCTGCAATATATGCAAAATTATGAGATTTTGTATTTGGATACACACTTTTAAAACGTATATATATGTAGTAATTTTTTGTTTAACACATGCTAAAGATTTTATAATTATGATACAATAAGAAATCAAATCATGTAATATATCAGTGTACACTGGGAAACAATAACTAGAGCTTAGTCATAAAGGTAACTAAACATACCAGAGCACCCCTTCGTAACAGGCATTAAAAGCGGCCAGGGGTCAGTAGCTTAGTTCAAGGGCAAATTACTCAGAAATAAATGGATCACTGTGCCAGAAAATTGTGTCTTGAACATCTACATGTAATGGTGATGACATATTTAAAGTTTTAATTCAATGGTGAGATAAATGTGGTAGTAGTAAGTTCCACAAACTTAGGACATTTTATGTTTCTGCCATAAACATGGCTAAGTTCAAGGAAAACATTACTCAGGAATGTGTGGATCACTTTACATGTACTTGAAAAGTGTCTTGCACATCTACACACAATGGTCTCATTAGTTTCGATTCAATCGCTTGAGTAATTTGGAATCCACAAACTTACAGTTAAGGCTTTTGCAATGGAAATGGCTAAATAAAAAAAACGCATGGTTCCGAAACATGTGGATCACTGGGCATGCAAAAAGGTCTTAAACATCTACACTTCAAAGTTTAAATTCAATTGCTTTAGAAATGTAGAAAAACTTCTCTCCCCAAAAATATAACAAACCGACCGATGAACCAACCGATTGACCGACAAGAGTGACTCCAGTGAACCCCCTGCCAAAGTTTGTTTGAAGGCGTACACAAAAACAAGTATTTCAAATAGTTGGATCAAGACCCAATTTCTTGTAAGCAACCACTTCATGTCATCATATGTAGCAAGTTGTACAAATCATGCCACAGAAATTCAAAGAAAGAAAAATAGGCACAACTTTAGAAAATTTTAACATAGAATAATACAAATCTTTTGCTGCATTAATATCTGGTAAATGGTTAATGCCTGCAGTAATTTTCATGCACAAATACAGCTTTTGAAGCCAATGAGGACAGTTTCAAATTCTAGGTTTGCCTAAACAATCAAGATGCCAATAGAGGAAACTCAACAATTGGGTGTTAGGATAAAATTTTTATACCATGTATACTAAACCTGATGGGGAAATTTGCAAAAAACATGGACTCGGGCATCAATTCTATGCCAATGACTCGCAGCTCTACCTTTCCTTTGAACCCACCGATGGAGCAGCCCAAAAGAAACACTAAATCGAGTTAAAAAGTGCCTCCAAGATATCATCTCTTGGATCAGAATACAAATATGCTCAAACTTAACACCGTCAAAACCGAGGTCATAGTATTTTCAAGTCAAAACAACGCCAAGNAAGAACACTTCTAGTCATTAGTTCCAGTACAATTCTAGAAATGTTATAGTACAGATCTAGAACATTTCGCAGATCTCTGAAGTGTGCTTGACTGTGGTGGGCAATATGTGCCATCTTTAGTCATTTTTTTTTTGCCCAAAATTACAGCCTCTTACAGACAGTTTCCCAATGGCAAAAAGTATTACATTTTCCCAAAAATCTGACCAACATTCCCCCCCCCAAAAGCCAAACTTTTCCAATAAACTCAATAATTGAGTTTATTATACAGCGATATAATTCTATATAGCACTTTATAATATAAATTTATAAAATGCAGTTAAACATGCACTTATAAACAATTGGAATACTGTTATTTATAATCACTATTAATAATGTTTCATTTTCCCAATTTCATGGTTTATCGCGCAATTTTTCCCAGTCCAAAAGGCACAGGCTGTTGTGACGTAACTACACATCGTTCTTAAGGGACACACAGCTGTAACTAAACAAAGTTTGTTTCTCTTTTCATTGCGATTTATTTCTGTTGAATATTTTCTTATACAGCGCTTGCTAATGTTCGTGAAATACAATCTAACAGCGCGGCGGCCAATATGGCCGCCACGTCAAGAAAGTTCAACTTCTCTCGTCACTGGCTAAACATGGACTGTAGAATTGTGTTCCATCTTACAACAAAACACGCATTTTATTCCGAGGTAAATAAACATAAAATTTAGATATGTCTTATTCCATTAATGATTGGTTGACTGTTCCTCTTTCCCCGATTTACTAAACCCACCCCTTCGAATAACTCTTGCTGATTGGATGAATCACTCATGCATGTACCACATGTCCCAGCAGAAATTGACCAATATGTTCGTGATGACCACAACAGATGTTCCCGATAATTGAAATACATTGGGAGAAATGAAATCATACTTCATAATCAATTATTCAAACTTAATCACATATCCTATATGCGAACTTGCATCTCTGGTATGTACCTCTGGGAAATGCTTAAGGTAATCAAGAATTCTATTTATGAAATTATGGTTGGACCTGCAGCTATGTTACACTGTAAAATATGAAGCAAAAACAAAATCACTGCATCTTTATCAAGTGAGTCTGTGTATTTTTGTATTTAAATGTGTATACATAAATTCTGTGCAATTAAAGCAAATAACATGTATGCGGAGTTCCTGGGTGTGTCAAAGCAAACCGCACTTATTTAATATAACACTGAAAATAAAGCTAATGGCACATTTTGAATAAATTAGTTGCAATTTCCAAAGAATTGTTTATTTCTCCTGAAGTTTTTCAGTAGGAAACATACCAGTAAGTATAACCTCCCCTTAATACCACAACTATACACAAATCAGTCCTTTGATTTACTCAGATTTTCTTGTTGTTCCCCATATACTGCATGGTGCAAATTTATTGCTTATAACCTCTGCAATATATGCAAAATTATGAGATTTTGTATTTGGATACACACTTTTAAAACGTATATATATGTAGTAATTTTTTGTTTAACACATGCTAAAGATTTTATAATTATGATACAATAAGAAATCAAATCATGTAATATATCAGTGTACACTGGGAAACAATAACTAGAGCTTAGTCATAAAGGTAACTAAACATACCAGAGCACCCCTTCGTAACAGGCATTAAAAGCGGCCAGGGGTCAGTAGCTTAGTTCAAGGGCAAATTACTCAGAAATAAATGGATCACTGTGCCAGAAAATTGTGTCTTGAACATCTACATGTAATGGTGATGACATATTTAAAGTTTTAATTCAATGGTGAGATAAATGTGGTAGTAGTAAGTTCCACAAACTTAGGACATTTTATGTTTCTGCCATAAACATGGCTAAGTTCAAGGAAAACATTACTCAGGAATGTGTGGATCACTTTACATGTACTTGAAAAGTGTCTTGCACATCTACACACAATGGTCTCATTAGTTTCGATTCAATCGCTTGAGTAATTTGGAATCCACAAACTTACAGTTAAGGCTTTTGCAATGGAAATGGCTAAATAAAAAAAACGCATGGTTCCGAAACATGTGGATCACTGGGCATGCAAAAAGGTCTTAAACATCTACACTTCAAAGTTTAAATTCAATTGCTTTAGAAATGTAGAAAAACTTCTCTCCCCAAAAATATAACAAACCGACCGATGAACCAACCGATTGACCGACAAGAGTGACTCCAGTGAACCCCCTGCCAAAGTTTGTTTGAAGGCGTACACAAAAACAAGTATTTCAAATAGTTGGATCAAGACCCAATTTCTTGTAAGCAACCACTTCATGTCATCATATGTAGCAAGTTGTACAAATCATGCCACAGAAATTCAAAGAAAGAAAAATAGGCACAACTTTAGAAAATTTTAACATAGAATAATACAAATCTTTTGCTGCATTAATATCTGGTAAATGGTTAATGCCTGCAGTAATTTTCATGCACAAATACAGCTTTTGAAGCCAATGAGGACAGTTTCAAATTCTAGGTTTGCCTAAACAATCAAGATGCCAATAGAGGAAACTCAACAATTGGGTGTTAGGATAAAATTTTTATACCATGTATACTAAACCTGATGGGGAAATTTGCAAAAAACATGGACTCGGGCATCAATTCTATGCCAATGACTCGCAGCTCTACCTTTCCTTTGAACCCACCGATGGAGCAGCCCAAAAGAAACACTAAATCGAGTTAAAAAGTGCCTCCAAGATATCATCTCTTGGATCAGAATACAAATATGCTCAAACTTAACACCGTCAAAACCGAGGTCATAGTATTTTCAAGTCAAAACAACGCCAAGTTCGTAGAGGGGTTAACTGTTAAAGTAGGGGACTCGACAATTTAACCATCACAATACGTTTGAAATCTCGGTGATTGGTTTGATTCAAGAATGAACATGGAACACCATATAAATGCTATAAGTAGATCATGTTTCGGTCAGATTAGGCAAATAGGTCACATCAGGCAATATCTTACACCAAATGCAACAAAATCCTTGGTCAATTCACTTGTCACATCTCGGTTAGACTATTGCAATGCACTGCTGTATGGAACACAAACATCAGCTATCAAGAAACTACAAAATGTTCAAAACACTGCGGCGCGTGTTATCACAAGAACATCCCGCTATAGTCATATAACACCGATCCTAAAAGAATTACACTGGCTCCCAGTAGAAAAAAGAATCCACTTCAAAATACTCACCAATGCTTTCAAAGCCTTAAATGGACAATCGCCTGTTTATCTTAAAAACCTACTTGAAGTCTACGAACCAAAGCGAAACTTAAGATCAAAGAACGAAGCGACTTCATTAGTGATTCCAACGAAGATTAAATCCGTATCATACGGGGAGCGAAGTTTCATGTACGCTGCCCCCAAACTCTGGAACTCACTTCCATCAAACGTTCGTGGTTCTCTAACACTGAATTCCTTCAAAAAGGCACTGAAAACTCACCTCTTCCTCCAATCTTATGCAACATAAGCAGTGGTTTATTCAATTGCATTATATAAAATCTCAATCATCATGCACTTGAATTAACCCTTTTAAAGGAAGCATATTTATTCCTTTGGGGGTAAAAATAATAATAATAATAATAATAATAATAATAATAATAATAATAATAATAATAATAATAATAATAATAATAATAATAATAATAATAA
>VMBQ01010310.1:13404-25682 GCA_007657795.1 Dreissena rostriformis | reverse complement strand
CCAACTCCTGCAGCTTATCCTGTATACTCTGTCACAAAGAAACTGGTGGTATTAATTTCAAAGAATAAGATGAATCGTAACCAAAAATTCTTAGCCTTAGGTACACAACACCCAACTTTTTCCAAATGCTAAGCTAAAGTATGACAGATAATTTCATTTATTTAGAATTACAAAAAAAAAACACACACACACACAAAAAAACAGCAGAATGTTTCTTTAATTTCTACTTAAAGGAATCCATAAAGGACATAGAAATACCACTGCATTATTTACTTAGTGAATAAAGGTCCCACAACTACCAACATTACCCCACCCACCTTATGCCTGCTGTTATAGGCCTGTGTTAGTGTTTCTATGGTGACGTGCAGGTCCACGATGAGCGCCCTCTGTTGCTGGGAGTGATCCTGCACGCTGGACACCATACGAGTTAGGCTCTCGGTGAGCCTGTCACACCACGTGCGCTGGCGTTCCTCCTCGGCCTCTCTCTGAAGGTAGCGAGAGATAATCATAAAATGAGTTTAAAAGAGCCTCACTCTGGTAAAACAGGGCTTAATGCATGTGCGAAAAGTGTCGTCCCTGATTAGCCTGTGCTCACTGTGTACACTTACCGCTTTTTCAGTATTTTTTGTGCTGATGAAGTCTCTTCTTTGCGAAAATCTGACTGCAAAGGCTAATCTGCCCACACATGCTTATCTGGGACAACACTTGATGAACATGCATTAAACCCTGTTTGCCCAGAGGGAGACTCATTCATTTAAGCTCCACTATATCAAAGGCCATTGGCTTATAGAGCAATTCTCGGGTCCGATTCCTAGTAAGAACAAGAACTTGTGTGTTTGGAAAGGTTCACAGAATGCTGCCTTGCAGGGGATAGAATTGAGTATGATAATATAGAATTATATATGAGTCGTCTTCATAATTCTTTGTCTGAATTTTGTGCTTTGGTCAGTGGTCTGATAAGTCATAACAACCAATCAGACATGTGAAGTTTCAGTTCAATATCTACAGTAGATTAAGAAGTCACAGATTAAAAAATATTCACTCAAAGCTTTTTATTCAACTTAAATTTTCTAAGTAACAAAGATGCACTATTCAGACTAACATTATAACAACCTACTTTTAACCCTTGAGTAAAGGTATTAGTGCGTTTCTGAGTGGTAAAGGATTTACCACTCAGAAACGCAATAATACGCATTAGAAAATCAAATCAAATTTAAGACCTTTCTTAATTGATTCAAGTTTTCAAGGCTTTATTTCCAACCCTAGGATACTAATAAGCAGCAAACAACATGAACCTGGGCCTAGTATCATGAACGTTCTCAGGTTTCAAACTCAACTCAGAATAAGAGATTTGAGTTCCCACTCACCTGAGAATTGAGATTGATGGGGAGCTCACAAACAAACTCAAAACTCATCTCAGTTGAGACCGACTCAACTTGCTGTCTCGAAAAATATTTATTATTTGTTAAAGATGTAAGCAACGTTCTTCAAAAGGAGATTGATTTATTACATTTTTACAGGAAATAGTGTCAGTTTCCATTTTCGTCTGCGAGAGTGAAAATGCCTAAGTCAGATAATTTTTCTGAAAGCGAAAGCCTCTGTCTGTTTGAAAAAATAATAAACCAATACGATGAGCTGTACAGTCAGCTTAAAGGCTCAAATGGCAATAGGATGCGAGCTGAAACATGGAAATGTATACTGACATATTTGCGAAAGTAATGAGCTAGTCTGTGTGCAACATATTGTTGTTTAAGTAAATCATTTAATGTGTCTAACATGTGATATATAGGGATGAATATGCTGAATACCTCCAAAAACTATGAATTCAATGGTGTAAAACATAACAAATTATTAACTATCAAAACTGACAGCAAAGGTGGCACCGGAAATGAACGATGAATAGGTGTGTCCAATTCATAAATCAGCAATCCAACAATGAAACAAGAGGCCCATGAGGGCCTGAATCGCTCTACTGGCTGGAATGTCAATGGAATGGAATGGAAAGTCAACATGCAAGGGAATACTGAAAACACAAATCCTTTCATCCTTGCCAAATGAATTATCAGATGGCTTATATTTTATTTAATTTTAAATTAATAATTGCAACCAATTAAACAACCTACTTAAACGCCTCGGACCAATACAAATTCAAGGGGAGATAATTCTGGACTTTTTACTCTGATGTTACCCATTTTCAATAGGGTGCGAGTCCTCATTAATATAAAGACACTGAACAAGTTTGAAAAGAATCAGATGAAAACTGTGGAGTTTATCGCGTAAACAAGAAAAAGTCTTACGCACGCACCGACGCACGCACGGACGGACGGTCTAATGTAACCCATTTTCAATAGGGTTCGAGTCCTCATTAATATAAAGACACTGAACAAGTTTGAAAAGAATCGGATGAAAACTGTGGAGTTTATCGCGTAAACAAGAAAAAGTCTAACGCACGCACGCACGGACGGACAGTCTGATGTAACCCATTTTCAATAGGGTTCGAGTCCTCATTAATATAAAGACACTGAACAAGTTTGAAAAGAATCGGATGAAAACTGTGGAGTTCATCGCGTAAACAAGAAAAAGTCTAACGGACGCACGCATGGACGGTCTGATGTAACCCATTTTCAAAAGGGTTCGAGTCCTCATTAATATTAAGACACTGAACAAGTTTGAAAAGAATCGGATGAAAACTGTGGAGTTTATCGCGTAAACAAGAAAAAGTCTAACGCACGCACGGACGCACGCAGGGACGGCAGACGGACGGTCTGATGTAACCCATTTTCAATAGGGTTCGAGTCCTCATGAATATAAAGACACTGAACAAGTTTGAAAAGAATCGGATGAAAACTGTGGAGTTTATCGCGTAAACAAGAAAAAGTCTAACGCACGCACGGACGCACGCAGGGACGGCAGACGGACGGTCTGATGTAACCCATTTTCAATAGGGTTTGAGTCCTCATGAATATAAAGACACTGAACAAGTTTGAAAAGAATCGGATGAAAACTGTGGAGTTTATCGCGTAAACAAGAAAAAGTCTAACGCACGCACGGACGCACGCACGGACGGCAGACGGACGGTCTGATGTAACCCATTTTCAATAGGGTTTGA
The DNA here is from genome assembly GCA_007657795.1 of Dreissena rostriformis. Taxonomy (NCBI): domain Eukaryota; kingdom Metazoa; phylum Mollusca; class Bivalvia; order Myida; family Dreissenidae; genus Dreissena; species Dreissena rostriformis. Next base: position 22,573 of record VMBQ01010310.1, on the reverse strand, counting down.
GTCCTAATGAATATAAAGACACTGAACAAGTTTGAAAAGAATCGGATGAAAACTGTGGAGTTTATCGCGTAAACAAGAAAAAGTCTAACGCACGCACGGACGCACGCAGGGACGGCAGACGGACGGTCTGATGTAACCCATTTTCAATAGGGTTTGAGTCCTCATGAATATAAAGACACTGAACAAGTTTGAAAAGAATCGGATGAAAACTGTGGAGTTTATCGCGTAAACAAGAAAAAGTCTAACGCATGCACGGACGCACGCAGGGACGGCAGACGGACGGTCTGATGTAACCCATTTTCAATAGGGTTTGAGTCCTAATGAATATAAAGACACTGAACAAGTTTGAAAAGAATTGGATGAAAACTGTGGAGTTTATCGCGTAAACAAGAGAAAGTCTAACGCACGGACGGACGCACGCACGGACGGCAGACGGACGGTCTGATGTAACCCATTTTCAATAGGGTTCGAGTCCTCATGAATATAAAGACACTGAACAAGTTTGAAAAGAATCGGACGAAAACTGTGGACTTTATCGCGTAAACAAGAAAAAAGTTAACGGACACACACACGGACGGACGGACGGACGACGGAAACCATGCCATCACATAAGCTCTTCAGGCCTTCGGCCAGTAGAGCTAAAAATAAATAGTTTCCGGGTGAAATCGATATCTTTCTCTTTCTTCTTCGCCCGATAAATATTCTAACCCATTGCTGTGGTCCGAAAAAACGCGTTCAACAAAAGCGGCCATGTTTGAGCTTTGCTCAATGACTTGAGACAGATATAACGCTTGCTAAAATATTTTTGCTCAATTTCAAAGATGATACCAACTCAAAACTCAACAAGAGATGTGTTTGTCAGAAACTTAATGCCTCCTAATGCGCCGCTTTGAAAAATCCTTTTTTTTTTTACCTTTGACCTTGAAGGATGACCTTGACCTTTTACCACTCAAAATGTGCTCCATGAGATACACATGCATGCCAAATATAGAGTTGTTATGTTCAATTTGCAAAAGTTATGACAAAACTTTAATATTGGTTAAAGTTTTGGACAGACAGACAGAATGACAGACAGACAGACAGGCTAAAAACAATATACCACCTTTTTTTAAAAAGGGGGCATAAAAACATTTCGTGATCACCAACTTGAGCAAGGTGTTTACACTCATCTAAAAAATTGAGCAAAGTTGAGTCAAAATATTGACTTAAGCATGTTCATGATACTAGGCCCTTAACAGACTGCGAGTTACTCGCAGGCTGTTCTGGTTTTATGATGTTTGCATATAGTCATTTTCACTTTGCTTCTGAGCTGGAAAGGGTTAACAATATCCCGCTATTATCACCCATTGTTTTTTTTCACAAATTTTGGGACTGGGGCCTTTTGGATTTGGGAAAAGTTGTGTTTGTTGTTTTTTTGCTAAGAAAATACCTTAAAATTGGGAAAAGGTGTTTCAAATATTGTATTTATTTAAGGTTCAACCCATAGACATGCATAGAAAAATTAAATTTTGCATTTTATTTACCCCAAAAAGTGTGTTATTGTTTTGTTTTTTTAATTTATACTTTTTGATATTTGGACATGGGGTCAAGTAACTGCTCCAAATTTGACTAAACAAAACCACTGTCACCCCTACCTGGCTCTCCACAGTCTCCATAAGCTGCTCCAGGGAGTCCCCGATGGCAGCAATCTCAGACATTGCGCCCTGCAGCTGATCTTCCAGTACAAACTCTATATCGGCTTGGCGAGTATTCTCCGCTTCCTGTAGACATCATGAACAAAGTGTTATCTTTTCATATATAAACCCTTCATAAATGCAGTTCTTTACTGGAATATAAAACAGCGATATCTTATTTTGGAAGAATTAGCGTTTGTGAAAGTGTGGTCATCAATCAATGGAATTGATAATTATGCGCTCAAGGTTCATATGACCCACATCATGCAAAAATTGGTCTTATGCCATATGCAGCCAGTGTAGCCCCAGACTAGTATGTGCAAAGAACTATTGATATAAAAAAATAAATAAAAAAAAATCCTTTTTTTTTCTAGGGGGATTTTTTTTGGCCCTAAAAAACACAGATCGATAGCCCTGACCTCTACACTACTCACTTTGATCTGCTGTGCATCGCAGCTGATCTGATTCACCCAGGCAGTGTTCTGGTCACAGCCACTGACAGCGCTCTGAGTGACGGCCGCCACGTTGTCACGCAGACACGACTGCAGGTCCCTCATCTGGCCGGTCAGACGTGTCACGTGGTCCTTGTTTCGAGATATCTTGCTGGCTGCGAGGAAAAAGGAAAGGCATTATCATGATATCATTTGCAGACATCAACAAGCAATTTGTTGAATTGATATCCCCTGCCACTTACATTTTGTTCATGGATGGTAGCAAATCGGACGGACTGACTGACAGACGGACAACGCCAATTCTATATCCCTCCGCCTTTGGCGGAGGATAAAAACAAATTATGGCCCAAGCAGTTCAATTTTTACAGGTGAGACTTTCCATTCAATTCAGTTAAGGATAAAACCCTAGTGACTGTACCCATGGACATTTATCAAAAGTACTTATTTTAAATAGAGTAAGTAACCTTTAAAACTATTTTGCCTTCAAAAAAGTAAGAAAAACACAGCTGCATCATTAATTCCCTATTAAGTCTAATGCATATATTACAAAGGTTTGTGATACACATGATGACCAACCACATGGAACATAGAAGCCTAAGTAGTCCCAATTTGTTTTTTTCAATAAAGTTTGAAGCATGTACTTGTACCAAGAAGAAGTGTACCGACTACTGATACGTACTGGAAAACTGGTACTTCAGTACAAACATGCAACATCAGGGCCATTGCTACACTTTGGGGGATTGGGGCCGGGGCCCTTAGAGGGAGGAATTTCGCGTTGTTTTGGGCGCATAGGGAGATTTTAGAAGATCTTTGTACAAACCATTTAACACTTAAAATTGCTATATTTTAATGTAATTTACATAAATATACATTTAATCAAAGGTTAATAGCAAGATACCAGAGGGGAATTTTTAGATGAAATAGGGGAAAAAAGTATACTATTTTAAGGGGGGAATGGGGCCGAAAAACGGCCAAACGTGGGCCCTGAACATCGCTTCACGATAACAAAGGTTTGAGGTTAGTTCTCACCTAGATGCTCGGCATGCTGCGCATACGCCTGCGCCTGCTCCTCCGCGTACTGTCGCAGGCCGGTCTCCATGGCGACAACGCTGCTGGTATAGCTCTCCTCGTACGAGGTCAGGGTGATCTTGTTGTGTGCCTCAACGCTTTTCAGCCTCGCAACCTTGTCGTGAAGGCCGCTCACGTCTGACGTGGCTCGGTCCACCGTTTGCAGCAACTGAAATATACACAAGACCATATGAGATACACTCTAGGAAAATAGGGCTTAATGCATGTGCCTAAAGTATCATCCCAGATTAGCCTGTGCAGTCCGCACACAGGGAAGACACTTTCCTCTTTTATAGAAGTCTTGTCTCAATGTTAATCCAGTGTATGCGTTAAGTGTCGTCCCAGATTAGCCTGTGGCAGTGCGCACTGCACAGGCTTATCTGGGACGACACTTTACGCCCAGGCATACCTGTTCATGCAATTTGTAGGTCAATCTCTCAAAATTTTGCAAATAAGTCAAAGTTGGTCAATAGGATTTTTCTGGTAGATTGAACTTTTTTTTCAATTCTAATGAATGTTCAGATAATTCTTGATTCAACATGATTAACAATATGACACACCAATGATGTGCATTATCAAAAGTTTATTCAATGTTTTTGAGATCAAAAAAGTGTTTACACATATGAGCATGTCAACATCATCACACCATACAGGCATTGTCAAAATGTGTGTTGTTGAACTGTCACAAATTAACCAGGAGAAACCGGTAACACACAACTAACTTGATTCAGCAAGCAATAGATATAGCTATATGGTTAATAAATCTGGCTGGAACAGGTTTATTTTGTCAATACCATGTCATCAATCAGAATGAAGGAAACCGATAAACTGAGCCTTCCTAATGATTTATTTTAGATAGTTCTGAAAAAATCATTACAGTGTGAAGTTAAATGCACAATCTTAAACTTACTACATGTTGTATTTAAAAATAGTTATAAATTAACTGTAGCTGATTGGTATAAGGTTTTTGGGAACATAGGTTAGAGGAATAAAATGAAGATTTTCAATCAACTATGAGAATAATGTTGAAATGGAAAAAACAACAGGAGAATTTAAGGATGTGGAAAGGTATGACATTTTCAAGTAATTTCATTTGATTTTTTAAGGCACTAGAAATGGGCTAAAATGCATTTCTGTGCAGTAAAGAGAGGTAGGTAATCCAAAACGAGTGGGTTTTTTTCATTAAAAATCGGGGCCGGTATTCGGCCACATTCCCAATTGACCCCAATCCAGCTCTATAAGTTGAACCTTAGTAATATTGAAAACACTTTAATTGTAAATTTTGAAGCATTTTTAGCAAAACAACACTTTAGTCAAAATGCCATGATTTTCCTTAATCCAAAGGGACCCGGCACCATTCCTTAAATGGCGAAAAAAAACACTAAAAAACAAGTGATGTGTTTGTGAAACACTATGTCCCCTATTGCGATTTTGACTCGTATATTTGACCTTTGACCTTGAAGGATGGCCTTGACATTGACCTTACACCACTCAAAATGTGCAGGTCCATGAGATACACATGCATGCCAAATACCAAGTTGCTATGTTGAATATTGCAGAAGTTATGGCCAAAATGAGCGATTTTGACCCATATAATTGACCTTTGACCTTGAAGGATGACCTTGACCTTTCAGCACTCAAAATGTGCAGCTCCATTAGATACACATGCATGCCAAGTATCAAGTTGCTATGTTGAATATTGCAAAAGTTATGGCCAATGTTAAAGTTGGCGCAAACCAACCAACCAACAGACCAACAGACAGGGCAAAAACAATATGTCCCCCACTACTATAGTGGGGGACATAAAAATATATGGCAAAAACAATATGTCCCCAGTATAGACTGGGGGGGCATAAAAAATCGCTTTGCGTGACTCACGGAGCTAGCTGTATCGTAGAGGTCTCCCTCAGACTGGGTCAACTCATTGGCCAGGTGCCTGTGACCGTCCAGCTCCAGCTCTGTGTGCTGCAATGTGACCTTTGTGTCCTTCAAGGTCGTCTTGGTCTTCACCAGCTTGTCCACTGTGTGGGTCAGCTTCTCAGAGGTCTCTTCCAGCTTGTCTTTGGTGTCTGAGAACAGCTCGGTGATCTGATAGAAGGAAAAAGTAATGTAGACATTTCTTGTTTAATATACCTTTTGATAAATATCATCATATTTTATCCCATCTTGACAGCAGCATTGACAAAATTACAATCAGTACCAGTGTGTTTTTTTTGGTCAAACGCCAAGATTCGGCCCCATTCTCAATCTTAACAAGAGTGCCAAATTGTCACAAGATACGCCCGTTCTACTAAGTGACACCGTGACCTAGTTTTTGACCCAACATGACCCATATTCGAACTTGACCTAGATATTGTCTAGATCCTACTTCTGACAAAGTTTAGTGAAGATCGGATGAAAACTATTTGAATTAGAGAGCGGACACTGCTGTGGACACCGCCTCCGCCCGCCCGCCGCCCGCCCGCCCGCCAAGGGTGAAACTATTATACGTCCCGTTTTGTAAAAACGGGCGTATAAAAATTGATTTTAGGTTGATGACAATGATAAACAGTTGCCTTTCTATAGTACCCATGCACAGTGAAAAACTCATGTACCTGTGGAAATCATGATTAGATTGAAGGAAAAATGAAACTTACCAATAAACATGTTGTTAAAAATAACTCGTTTCAAAAATCGCGAAAAAAATAAACCCGATGAAAATATCGCAAAATAAAACTGGATAAAAATATTGCATAAAAATATTGCATGTGTTAATCGGTTGCATGTCTCCAATCAGACCTGACTGATATATAATCTATATACTACCTCTGACCAAGTTTGGTGAATTCAACTTGAACTAGAGCTTTGTCACTGAATGTGACTTATACCCCCATACCACTTTGACGCAGGATAAAAAGTTGTTTAAAAGTTTCGGATGAATACAATTTGAATTAGAGTCCGGACAAAGTGGCGCCGTTGAAAATGCACTAATTGACCCTATGACCTAGTTCTTGACCCGACATGACCCATATTCGAACTTGACCTAGATATCAACTAGATGCAACTACTGACCAAGTTTGGTAAAGATCGGATGAATACAATTTGAATAAGAGTCCGGACAAAGTGGCGCTGTTGAAAATGGACTAATTGACCCTATGACCTAGTTTTTTACCTGGCATGACCNTTGTAAAAACGGGCGTATAAAAATTGATTTTAGGTTGATGACAATGATAAACAGTTGCCTTTCTATAGTACCCATGCACAGTGAAAAACTCATGTACCTGTGGAAATCATGATTAGATTGAAGGAAAAATGAAACTTACCAATAAACATGTTGTTAAAAATAACTCGTTTCAAAAATCGCGAAAAAAATAAACCCGATGAAAATATCGCAAAATAAAACTGGATAAAAATATTGCATAAAAATATTGCATGTGTTAATCGGTTGCATGTCTCCAATCAGACCTGACTGATATATAATCTATATACTACCTCTGACCAAGTTTGGTGAATTCAACTTGAACTAGAGCTTTGTCACTGAATGTGACTTATACCCCCATACCACTTTGACGCAGGATAAAAAGTTGTTTAAAAGTTTCGGATGAATACAATTTGAATTAGAGTCCGGACAAAGTGGCGCCGTTGAAAATGCACTAATTGACCCTATGACCTAGTTCTTGACCCGACATGACCCATATTCGAACTTGACCTAGATATCAACTAGATGCAACTACTGACCAAGTTTGGTAAAGATCGGATGAATACAATTTGAATAAGAGTCCGGACAAAGTGGCGCTGTTGAAAATGGACTAATTGACCCTATGACCTAGTTTTTTACCTGGCATGACCCATATTCGAACTTGGCCTAGATATCAACTAGATGCAACTACTGACCAAGTTTGGTGAAGATAAGATTTATACAATTTGAATTAGAGTCCGGACAAAGTAAAATGCACTAATTGACCCTTTGACCTAGTTTTTGACCCAGCATGACCCATATTCGGACTTGACCTAGATATCAACTAGATGCAACTACTGACCAAGTTTGGTGAAGATCGGATGAATACAATTTGAATTAGAGTCCGGACAAAGTGGCGCCGTTGAAAATGCACTAATTGACCCTATGACCTAGTTTTTGACCCGGCATGACCCATATTCGAACTTGGCCTAGATATCAACTAGATGCAACTGCTGACCAAGTTTGGTGAAGATCGGATGAATACAATTTGAATTAGAGTCCGGACAAAGTGATGCCTTCCGCCCGCCGCCCGCCCGCCAAGGGGTTTCACATAATACGTCCCGTATTTTATACGGGCGTATAAAAAGTATACGTTTACCAAATGGGTACCTTAAATTCCCAAGTGAAGGTTTCCCCAAACAATAAAAAAATAAATTGCAACATAGTTAATTATCATTTACCTCTATAAATTGAAACTTAGCAAATTTAATACTAAAACACTTTTATTTTCAAGTATTTGTTAGCAAACAACACTTATTTCCAAAATTTGAGTCAGAACGAATTTGTTTCAAATCCGAAGGGCCCTGGCCCTGTTCCCAATATGGTGAAAACTAACAATGAGTACCTTGCCCAATTCTTCTGTCATCACTTCTATGCGTGTAGTCAGCTCAGCTATTTCCTCATCCTGAGTAGACAGTTTGATCTGCATGGCACTGAAAAAATATGGACAGGACGTACATATGAGCCTTGCTATGGGAAAATGGGGCTTAATACATGTGCACATATGCTGATCAGGTACGACACTTTCCCTCTAAAGTGGCATTTTGCAAAGAAGAGACTTCCTTTAAATGAAAAATACCATAAAAGCTGAAATTGTTGTCCCTGTAATTCAGTATAACTGAGCCTAGATTGTATCATTCCTTTTACCAATTTTAAAATATTGGCTTTATATTTACATTTTTTTTCTTTAAATTTTCTTTTTCTTTTCAGTAGAACATCACAAAGAAATTCACTAACTTCAGGAATGTGATTCTGGAAACACCTCAGGATAGAAAAATACTAGACTCTTCACAGGATTCAAGAAAACTATTTCATTATAAAAGGGTCTTGTCAATTTTAGAACTATTTGTAAAACATTTTTGACAATCAAAGAGAGAAAGGAGAAATCATGCCAGTGAAGAACTATTTCAGCCCTTCTCTAGGAAAACTGGGCTTAATGCATGTGCCCAAAGTGTTTTCCCAGATAAGCCTCAGCAGTCTGCACAGGCTAATCAGGGACGATACTTTCCGCCTAGACTGGATTTTCATTACGAAGAGACATCCATTAAACAAGAAAATTGATAAACGCCAAAAGTGTCATCCCTGATTAGTCTGTGCAGACTGCACAGGCTAATCTGGGACTACACTTTAAGCACATGTATTAAGCAACGTTTTCCCACAGCAAGACTCAATTTTTAAGTGAGAGCCAAAGATTGGATAGGCATCTACAATCCCAGCCCATTCGTACTTGTAGTTTTCCTCCGCTATAAAGAAGCCATTCTTCTCCCTGGCAGCCTGCAGGTCTCTACGAAGCTTGTCAATCTCTTCAGTGTACTCCTGCAAACACAGTCAATTTGAGAATTTGTTCTGCGAAACTGGGGTTAATGCATGTGCATAAAGTGTTGTCCCAGATTAGCCTGCGCATATCGCACAGGCCAATCTGGGACAACACTTTACGCGTAAACTGCATTTTGGCTTAGAAGAGACTTTCTTTGAACAAAAATACCATAAAAGCGGAAAGTGTTGTCCCTGATTAGCCCATTGCATGCTGGGAAATTTGTCGTCTGCTAAAATGTCGTCTGCTGAATTTCTAAAATCATCATTTTCTTCACTTTTTTCAAAGATTACTATCAGAATAGCAAACAGTTTGGATCCTGATGAGACGCCACGTTCTGTGGCGTCTCATCTGGATCCAAACTGTTTGCAAAGGCCTTCAAAATCCGGTTCCAGCGCTCAAAGGGTTAATACATAATGGGCTATTGTCTCAGTCACCTTCTTGT
>VMBQ01010309.1:7933-26888 GCA_007657795.1 Dreissena rostriformis | reverse complement strand
GCATTTTGCCCAGTTTTCTCAGAACACGCCACAATGTTGTATGAGAAATAAGACTATATTCGTCCATTCGTTTTCGCGTACTGAAACCTTCCACTAAGTATGCGCTTAAATAAAAAGTGCGATATTTTTTGTAATTTTCGATCATTGGTAATTTAGTGTCCTTCAAACCCACACGAGCGTCAAGACGCCAAAACGGAAGGATGGAACAGATTTCAATCGACGAAGCGGCGTTCATTTATATGCGACCCAAATAGGACAAATAAAGAGCGCTATGACGAGATATGACGAATGGATTGTCGTGTCGTTCTGATGCATATACATTTCTTGTTTGGTGCCGGGGTAGCGGGTTAAACTATGCACGCCTTTAGATAAATAAAATAGATTTAAAGTAAAAAAAAGATCAATCAGATATTTGAAGTTCTGGCTCGCTTGCGTTTTTATGAAATTTACAAGAAAAAAGACACGGCAGAAATCAGCCAGTGTAAAATCACCCATTTCGATAATAAAAAAAACGCACACAAAGACATCACAATTATCATAATGTTCAATGCATGATTGACATAAGATATAAGCAGTTCTTACCTTCTGTGGGCATATCTAGTCCGATTCCTCTGTAATTCCTTACGGCAACAACACTCAACGTTACAACGAGTACTACTGCTTAATATTCAAATAGTATTTATCATGTTCCAATTAAAAAATGTTACCTTAAAAAATCAGTATGATCAAGATATCCGGCAGTATACCACGTGATCAGTATTCACATATACGCGACGAAAAGCAAAGAACGTAAGATTTGTAGTGAACTACATGTAAATTAAAAGCTATGAACCTAAACGAAAAACAATCTCCTTACCCAAGTTTTTCGTCGACAGTCAGGGTTTAAATCTTCCTTATTCTCTATTTACTTCCTTGTTCTTAGATTACAAGGAAGTGTAGCGTTTTGTCTAAATTTGCAGAAATTCACAAATCGGCTGGAATCAATATTGATCAATTCTCAGTACGCGATCGAATCTTTCATAAAGTTATATATTTTTATTTTCTGTATGTTATGACTTGAAAAAGCACATATTGTGTTTTGTTGACACTGTACACACACTCGTCTTCAAACTATAATTCGCCTCAAGTTATATTTCATAGATAATTTTTCAAAATATTCAATTGGCAGGGATACCGGTATATCATGTATAAAAGAGTGCATTTTTAATTATCAGTTTACGAAACACTTTTAATTGTCTCGTTCTGAATAATGCAATACGTTAGCAAGTTAATCTTTACATACAATTCATTTGAAATACGTATTTGTTCTATTAAACTTAATATTAAGTATATCCCAATATTAAAACGAAAAATAAATCTAAACACGTCAAAGCAAAATACCGACACTAAGTGTGTTTGTCACAGGTTATGACTGAATCTAACGGGTGACACGTAACATCATTGAAACACGCAGGTCCATATTCATTACAGGTAGATCTAGATCATTAAATGAATACATACTAAATTGTACAGAAATGTGTAACGGTGTAAAAATGTATTTGAAGTCAATTCAAATCCCATGACTTGATAGACTATATATATATTAAAAGACTCCATGTTCGACCTTTTACTTAAAATGTGATCTTGACGTTTCATGTACATACTTGGGTCTTTCGTGTGACTTTTTTTTCTTACGATAGTGAACAGCTATGTAAAGTAATTTCAAAATTAACCTCAAATGGCAGAATTATGTTATAGAATAGGTAAAACATCATACATACCCCACGGTTAACCTTTAATTTTTAACTATGACGGTTTTTCGATAAATGTTTCTTAAGCAAATAAAACCAGTTTTTGCCTAAGGACCATTATTTGAACAAACTTTTTAGAGAACAACAATGCGATGTTACATACCTTTTATTAAACACTTGGGCTCAGTGGTATCAGAGGAAAGTTATTTAAAAAGTTCTCAGTATCAAAAAGGTCCTTAACTCCGAAAATTGTCAGATACAAATATCCAGTAGCATTAGTTATAATCTTATACGTGGCTCAAAAAAATCCGAAGGATGGACGGACAAGAGACAATCTATAAACCGGTACATGCCTTATTTTGTTTATAGTACAAAGTGAGAAGCATAAACACACACTTCCAAACATCATATCTGAAATATGTATGTTTGCTTTTGCCTCTTTTGTTAATTTAATTATCCAAATTTGACTGGGATTTCAATGTATTTAATCAAAACACTGTATAAACATGTGAATTAAGAACATAGGAACACCTATATTTGAATCAATATCTGGTTACAGTCTCGAAAAGTGGCACAACTTCGTGGTGTTTACAACGAGGTTGCAGTGGTAGAAAACCTGCGACATCCGGACGTGGGAATGTTATNGTAATTATCGTTTAGGTGGGTGTAATTGTTGTTTCGGGGATGCATGTGTCGTTTCGGTGGGTATATTTGTCGTATCGGCGAGTAAGTTTGTCGTTTCGGTGAGTTTATTTGTCGTTTCGGCGAATACCTTTGTCGTTTCGGTGGGTGTTATTGTCGTTTATTCATATAAAATGTCTTCAGGTTAGAATTTTCTGAACAATTTTCATAGTCTGGGGGAAATTTGGTGCAATTTGTGTGATGATAATTGAAGTTTATGATAACCAATCATGGACAGATCCTGCAAAAAGTAGATCCTGTGACAGTTCTCTTACATTAATTACAACCAGACATGGGAACTAATTTAACACATGAGCCTTGCTCTGTAAAAAGGGGGTTTAATGAATGTGCGGAAAGTGTCATCCCAGATTAGCCGTGCAGTCCGCACAGGGTAATTTGGGACGACACTTTCCGCTTTTTAATGATATTTTTCGTTTAAAAAAAGTCTCTTCTTAGCAGAAATCCAGTTTAGGCGGAAAGTGTTGTCCCTAATTAGCCTGTGTGCACTGCGCAGGCTAATATGGGAAACACTTAACGCATATGCATTAAACCCTCTTTTCACAGAGCACGACTCATAGTTTGTTGCCAGAGGGCATTACTGTCATATTTGAATAATTGAACGCTTCTTCATGTTCTACCAATAAACACATGGTATTAAAAATTGAAATACAGTACATTACTATTCTTCATCCATTTGAATAAAAGATAAAAAAAAAATAATTCAATACAGTGGAACCCCTGGTAACCCATTTCTGTTGTTTATTAGTTCAAACCCCTATCTTAACCCTCTTCCATCTACCACAAGTGCTAGTTGTTAAAATTCCACTACAAACCCCTGTCTTTACCTTCTACTTCAAACCCCTTTCTTGACCCTTTCTACCTCCCTACTCTTTATCTGTCTGTCATTTCTTTCTGAAAAACTCTTTCCCACTCTGTTATTCCTCACAGCAAACCTCTACTTTACACGCTTTCGAACCTTCACTTTCCCTCTAACTTATTCTTAACTCTTTCCGACTCAGAAGCAAAGTGAAAATGGCTATGTGCTAACAGCATACAACCAGAACAGCCTGCGAGAAACTCGCAGTCTGTTCAGGTTTTATGCTGTTTGCTGCTCATCAGTATCTAAGGGTTGGAAATGAAGTCTTTAATACTTGAATCTAGTAAGAAAGGTCTTTAGTTACATGTAACTTTCTAAGGGACTACACATGCCTCAAAATACGTATCCAAGTGGTAAAGGGTGAAGCAAACCACTCTCAGCAAACCTCTAGCTTATGTCATCTAAACTTACATCATCCTCTCTCTGTTATTCCTACAGCAAACCATTGCCTTAACTGCTCTGTTATTCCATATTACACAACTCTCGTTTAGGTCATTTCTACCTAACCCATTCATTCCTTCTCTGTAACCGATAATATGTCATAATGTGAAAACTAAATTAGCTTACAAAAGAGTTCAATGTGCGCTTTCAAATTAAACACTGACAATGTAAAACTTATCTTTGGATGGATTTTAAACCTCAGGTTTTATTCGGGACAAGAGCAACAACTAATGTCTAAAACGACTTGTTCCCAACATCAATTTGCTTAAAGAATTTGTATTAATTGACAAGTACTGGTTAGGACCTTGGGCTTTTGTGAATGAGCATCGGTAGATAAACTTTTCAATGGAAATGCATGGTGACTCATTCTGTTGGGCTCAGACATTGTTGGTTTTATTGCGATTTTATTTTATGGATACTTGATATGTATCTTCAAATGCAAGATACTGTGGTATATTAAGTGTTTGTAGTGTGTTTTGGTGTTTGAATGTCTGATTGAACAAATTTGTTTGAACGCTACAATGCGATCTCTAGACTTTTGATGTTTGATTGTCACTTTGCATCTACATGCAAGAGGGATTGTGTTTGATGACCGGTTTTGACGTCATTACATCATTACATTTGGTCCTATGATCCAACTGTTAAATATATATTTTATGACATTTAGTATTAGGTTTTAGCCTTATTTAATTGTACTTGATAACATAAATATGTATTTCTTTTAATGTCAATGCCATTTAACATGCAGGACTGGTTCTACCCAGGTAATGGATCCGATTGTCTCAATAAGCCTCTACCTTTCAACTTTTAAAAATCATGCATGAACACATTATAGCCGGCCATTATTCTTTTGACACATGCATACTATATATTTTTTTAAACAAAAAACAGACACTAAAAATGTTTTTTTCATTTTGACAATTTTCTCAATAATGACATATTCGTCAGTTTTCATCATTATTATCAAATGTGCCTGCACCAAAATTTGTCTGGACTACACATTTTGCATAAACATTCAACATAATATTCCCTGACATACACCATTACTAATACTCTCTCAGTAAGCTTTAGGCGAGCATCTGATTCTGTAGGTGCTTGTTCATACATTCTAAGAGTCGGTATATTGTTTTCCAACATGTCACCGATACGGATTTTTTTTATTTTACAAATATTTTTAGGCTTAAAATGAGCCTTTGGGCAATCTGGTCAGGAGAACCCTATATTAAAGTTTGTTACAAATATTTCCAATGTTTAAACATTTTTAGAACTCAATTACCATTGGCATGAAAGACATTAATATACAACGTAATCCATGCAAACATCCTGCATCTCTAAAAAAAAAAAGAAAACTAAAACTTTCTTCAATGATTGTTGCTAATATGAGGATTTTTTAATGTAGGAATCCAACATTCAAATATTGGTCATTTATTATCAATATCAGAAGACAATAATTCTGAAAATTTTGTGAATTTGCTTGTTTATGTTTTGACATGACTGTATGCGCTTTGGTATCATAAACTACAAAAAAACATTTAGTTTATTATAAGTATTGTAGGGATAATGTAATATGAATGTTGTTCCAGATAAGTCTGTGCAGCCCTTATATGATTTATTCAAGACAGTTGAAGAACATAAAATATAATTATGATTCCTAAGTTATATGTTGAATTATTACCTTGCAAATATTTATTCAGAAAACATAGCAAAATGCATTTTTAGTTAAGTTTTTATTTTCGTTTGCTGAATAAGGATTAGTTTCTCAGCCCTGAATAAGTTTTAGTTTCTTAGCCAAAGTTTATGCCAAATGTTACTGGATGTCTATCAATGGAAGCTGATAGAATGTGTTTGATGTAGCCTGAAATTTACAGTACTTTCCACCTTAGCAAAATGATATTTATAACAGGCCGTTGGGAAATAAGTCTAGAGTAGACCGAAATGATCAAAGCGACTTTGACCCTGGTACATTCCCATTATTTGCACTTTGATGTTTGCCAGTACAGACATACCTTGGAGTTGTTTTTTCTTTCTTTTTTAAAAATGTTTTTTTGTTTGCCAACACTCATTGAGGATAATGCAAAGCAAATTAGTGTAACAAATATGACAGCATGTTAATTTGCATGTTTACAGATACATTTTTATAAAAGGAAAAACAGTTTGGTAATGCAAATAGGAATTTGTTTAACCTTTGTAGTCAGTCAGGAGACAATTATAGGAGTTTTCCCAGTCAGTGGCTTAGATTTTGGTGTTTGCATCCGCTTTCACTGGTGTGGTGCATTGCAGATATGGATTGCAATTTGTTGAGATATGCAGTGAACAGAACCATTACTGTGCATCACACATTTTTGGAGTGATTTCAGTTTGTAAATGTTGATACTTATTTTTTGTCTGGAGCATAACAATAACATTTGAAGCTATCATATTGAAGATTAAATAGTACATATTATTATTATAATTTTGGAGAAGTGCAGTGTACAGAAACGGTGACTGTGCACATTTAACTGTTGGGAGTTTCTAAACCTTTGTCATAAAAATAGATAAACTAATAAACTTTGTCAAGCCGCGCTCTGTGAAAAGGGAGTTTGATGCATTAGAGTAAAGTGTCGTCACAGATTAACCTGTGCAGTCCGCACAGGCTAACAAGGGACAAACACTTTCCGTTTAATGATATTTTTCATTTAAAGAAAGTCTCTTCATATCTAAAATCCAGTTAAGGCGGAAAGTTTCGTCACTGATAAGCCAGTGCGGTCTTATATGGGATGACACTTTATGCACATTAATTAGACCCCCTTTTCTCAGAGCATGACCATTTGTATGATTTTCTTCGAAGAAGGCGGCAATTATAGCAGTCACACTGTCCGTCTGAACCTCAATTCAATTTTCCTGTCTCGACCATAACTTTGCCATACAATAATGGATCTTTAAATAACTTGCAAATGTACACCATTATAAGTCAGCATGTGGCTTTTATTTCTGTTTTCCTTTTCTAAAATGACAAGTTCACTCCTATAGGTTAAAGGTCAAATGTGTATGGCCATAAACATTCTTAAAAATTCCTGTCTCACATATAACTTTGCCATATACTTATATTTAAGGAATAATTATAGCTTGCACAATTCTAATTTTAACAATCATAAGACGGTGTTTCACATGTTATACTTGTTTCACTTCCCAAAGGTCAAGGTCACACTTAGAGTAAAAATGTCAAATTTGGCGATAAAACACCTTAACCGGACTGTAGCTTTTGTCATCTATCATGCTGTAAAGATAACATACTACTTACGACTTCCATCAGGAGACACCATTTCTTGTGAAAAACATGTGTACCTACCTCAGAGGTCACAGTCATATTTAGAGGTAAAAGGTCAAATAAGTCAATAAAAGAGCTTGTCCGGACTGAACATTTTTTTAACATGCAATTTAATGATAACTTACCACTAATGACTACTATGATAAGACTGAGTAGTGTACATCACCCATCTCATTTCCTCAAAGGTCAAGGTCATACTAAAAGGTAAAAAATGTTCAGTGCTTTTATAGAAGCCAGGGTAAGCTCCTTACCAAACTGGTATTGAGCTACGCTGGCTGCATACGGCATAAGTCGCATTGTCTCATGATGAAGCTCATTTTGTGGATGAGCTGAGGATGGAGATAGAACTGAGCTTCAATGGTATATGAGATACCGGTACAGTGTCTGCCTTTTGATCACAAGATCCTTAGTTTGATCCCTGCTCTGTGAGTACTGTCAAGATCTTTCTGAAGACAAGTTCTGGTTCTAGGCACAATCCATTCAAGAGTGTCACAATAATTAAATGGAAGGTTTTTAATGGGATCTAGCTCTAATACATTAGTTTCCACTGTGGAACAACAGGCATTATACCTTTGTATGCATTTTGGTTCTGGCACGTTTGTGACAGAGAACTACATTGCAGCTATAACAGATGACAGATGACAGATTCGTGGTAGGCAGGTACTGTGTGCATCTAGACAACGCGAGCATGTTCAAGGCATCAGCTAAACAACACCACATCGTAATTAGAGTGGCAGTGATTAACGCATTTGACACGTCTCCGCAGCACACTACTTAGCACACTGTCAGCATTTAGGAATTCCATGATGGAAGATCAGTGGGATGAATATGTATGGGGTGACAGCGTTGTTGACTGTTCTGAACATTTATGCAAACAAAGACTAAACAGTTTAGCATGTGTTGAATGGGTACATCTGACTTTGTCTGCCGTGTGTGCGATTGATAGGGATAGCATGTGTAAATGGTTGTGATATGTATGTGTGATTTGTGAATTACAAATGATTGTCTGTTGTTTTTTTGTCAATTGGTTAAGTCATTAATTGTGTTTGTATGATATGGTTCACTCACACTCAAAGCTCATTTGATTTTGACATTACTGGTCCTGCATTTGATTTTGACATTACTGGTTTCTTATGGCCTTTCTCATGTCTTTGGTTTAATACCTTTTCCCTCNCTTTCCACATGTTGCATCTGATGTTTGACGAGTACGTGATGTACGTGGTGGAGAACCTGCACAACCAGGAGAAGGCGGCCGAGCTGCTGAGGGCCGTCAAGGGGGAGGTCAACTCGCGTATGTAGCCAGTGTGCACGGCTAGTTTTAGTTGTCGACTTATTCACTATTTATATATACGGTTCGTTGAAGATCTCGACTTAATAACTAAAATAAAAAGTGAACCAAATTGCGCGTGAATGACTGTTGACTCTGTTTATCTAGCTTGTTAAAATTATTTCAAGGAAACAAACAGTTGGCGATTTTTAAAGTCATAGCCATAGGGATACGATTACGCAATTATAGTTTTCTTTTAATTTGTTTTAGTGTTTCGCTTTTAACAAACTAGCTATGCGAATATTAGTTTCGTTTTCTTAATATAATTTCCTTACTAATTCACATTTTCGCGAAGTAACCAATTGAATGTCGTCGAACCAAAACAATTATTAACAAACTTCCTGGTTGTGACGAATAATGAAGACATTTGAGTCTCACTCTGGGAAAACGAGGCTAAATGCATGTGCGTAAAGTGTCGTCCCAGATGAGCCTATCCAGTTCGCACAGGCTAATCAGGGACGACACTTTTCGCCCAAACTTGATTTGAAATAGCGTTCCTTTAAACGAAAAATACCATAAAAGCGGAAACTGTCGTCTCAGATTAACCTTTTATGACTGCACAGGCTAATCTGGGACGGCACTTTACGCACATGCATTAAGCCCCGTTTTCGAAGAGCGAGGCTCATATGTAGTTTTGATCTGGTTCACAACAGATTTTGTGGAGGCCCTGCTGACATCAGCGACCCCTAACGAGGAGTGTGAAGGGCCGCAACGAGACTGGCGGCTGAACCCCGAGCTAGAGCGTGGGTCCGTAATAAAGGGGTCATGCGCATAAATGACCCTACACGAACAGCTGACGGGTACCGTAGTTTATGTAATGAACGCCCCAAGACATTAAGCGCTGTAGACATACCGTACGCCTTTGGCCGAATACGTACGTGACGTGGGTGCCTTCGTGCCTGCAAAACTTCCACAGATGTAGTGTGTTTGAAGTGTTTGTTGCATATGATCATGTACTGTAAAGGCAATACGTCTTATAAAATACTTTATAATACATGTAATGTACTTTTACACTAGTTCAAATTCCTAGTGATGTCTTCAGTGTTTCATTAGTTACATACAATGTTTTTTATTTCCATTGCTAAGTGATACAAAGCATGGAATGATTTGGTGAAAATATTTTTATGCCCCCTTCTTCGAAGAAGAGGGTGTATATTGTTTTTGGCCTGTCTGTCTGTCTGTCATTCTGTCATTCTGTCCCAAAACTTTAACCTTGGTCATAACTTTTGAAATATTGAAGATAGCAACTTGATATTTTGCATGCATGTGTATCTCATGGACTTACACATTTTGAGTGGTGAAAGGTTAATGTCAAGGTCATCCTTCAAGGTCAAAGGTCAAATATATGGGTCAAAACCGCTCAAAAGGGGGCATAGTGTTTCTCAAACACATCACGTGTTCAATCCTGCAGTGGATAAATTGATTGCGAGGGAGGATCATAAATTTCCAATTAATAACGTACAGTGCACACACATATATATATAAGCCCAATCATTTATGTTGTTCCATTGCAGGTTCTGCAAGCACCAACTACTTCGGAATTGCCGAGTCGGAATTCATGAGCCATACACCCTACAAAACTAATGGGTATGTATGTTATGCTTTTCATAGAAAGTTTTATTTTATTTTTTATTTTTATTTAACGGTGCTACGAAAAGTATTAGCTATCGGAATTTATATATCGGCGCGAATGTTAAAAAGACCCACATTATTGATTCTTTTAAGTGATTTTTTTATTTGTAAGGTAAAACAATTCATCAAAATGGTTTCTTTCAGCTTTTCATCATCTAGTCATTGCCTATCGAACAACCCCGTGATGTCAGCGGCATATTCCCCCGGACGCAACATGGCGGCGATTCCCTGCCCGACCAGCAACGGCGGAATGAAACACGGATACATGATCTGCACCGAGCACATCTCTAATGCGTACAACAACAACTATTGGCCACCATCTTCATTTCCTGGCATGCCCGGTGAAAAGATCGATTATGAACACGTGTCCTGCTACAAAATCAGTGGCGGGTTTATGGACAATGTTCCATCGAGTCATACACAAGTCCAGTGTTTTGAGCCAGGATATAAGCGCCATTTGCCTTCAGGTCACGTGACTGATGGAGGCTACACGGAAGCTGTGCACATAGGAAGATCGGGCATGCCGGAAGTGTACCCGTACCACGTGACAAATTTAACATAAGTTGTTATATAATTGACGATTTTTTTATCTGCAAGAACACAGAAACAGATCCATGCAACAAACACAAAAATACATTAATTTAGCCCCATATTTATGATTTATGTAATAAATAAACACAGTTACGATACATATAAGCATTGTTTTCTGCTCTGAAATGACAGTACGTGTTGACTAGATCCAATACATGTTGTTCTTCTATAAATGATGGTAATTATATTGAAATCTGAATGTTTTATAAACGTGGTCGGTAAAACGTTAACTATCAATTAATTAGTAATATTTGCTAGTGAACAGTTTAAAAAAATCTAACTAAACCAATATGATGGTAATCAAAATAGCATAACAACATGCAGGTTAACGAATAATGAAAATCGAACATCGTCAATAAAATGGCAAAAAATGTATTGCAATTTATACGTGACCTTCTTTCTTCTCTCGTAATGTGAAATTAATCCGCCAACTTACATCGGTACGCTGAATATGAAATAGCTATTTTTTTGCATTCCTATACGTTAAGTTAAAATTTCATCGCCAATAATATAACAGCGCCAGTGTTTCACATTCAAAAAGATTTCTAGTATCATGTCCGAAAGAACATGAAACGCATATGTTGGAGCAAACTAACTCATGATATGTAAACAATATTTCTTTTAATCGAGCCATACTCGAGGTATTTTAATCGAGGCCACATTTTAGTTTCTTCGACTAAAACACACTCCTGAATTGAGTTAACAAATGGTTAGATATTGCACGAGAAATTAATTGTGTATATCTTTAAAACAAAAGCCGTGTTACGTTGCATTAAATATTTCTATCACATCACTCATTTGGCACGCCACCAATAAATTGTTTCTTTTAGGATCGAAACATATTGCTTGAGGGCGTTCCAACCTCTCAGACTCATGAATCGTGACCTTGACCTGGTTTGCGCTAAAGGTCATTTGAACCAAGGCATGTGACTTGCTCTCGCAGACAATAATGTCCTTGTTGGTGTTTTCACAGAGGCCCTGGGGCGAGGTGAAGTCGGACTGGGTGGGGACTGTGTAGTGCAGCTCCTCTCGGGTATCTATGGTAACCACGCCCTTTGTTAAGTCGCTCACGTGGAACTCATTTTCGTCTCTGCTCCACTGCATATAACGAGGTTCGTTAAATACCTTGGTGAAAAACAACAACAACGATATTTACAGTCGTTAATAATAATAAATATATTATACAAGTCAATGTATTTGAATTCAGAATATATGTACACTTAAGAAAGTTTACCTCGAAATGTCCGACATTTCGTCCACCCTTCCGCATTAATTAAAAAAAAAATGTAATATTTTATACGCGAATATTTCCTCTTTACTTACGGGCACGTCCAAATCATGAGGGATCGTCTGCAAGACTTCCCCGGATGGGGAGAACACTCTTATGTGGCCAGGTTGATTATCATGTTCGTCTCTCCGCACTTGGCTAGACTGTTCATCAGACACGTGGAGCCGACTCCCAATACAGACATAGACGCGTCCGCCAGCGAACACCACTCCGTAACAACGATAATCGACATTGAAAGAACTAGTAATATTCAAAGATTTTCCAACTGTAACAAAGAGCACACTGTCCTGAATTCCACCAATAAATTGAGTTGTAACTATGGCTGTCCCCGGTTCCCCTTCGCACGCGCCGAATGGGGAGCCATCAGTTGTAAGGGACACCACGAGAGCGTAGTTGGCACCCAGCAGTTTCCGTCGGTTGTTTCCGTGATCCGTGACCAAGAATCGTCCGTCAGACAACTGGCAAAGGTCTTTGACATCGCAGGTCTGTTGGTCCTTCTGTTGTTCCTTAATGTCTATACGTGTAGACGCCTGCGTTTGTCCCATTGTACGAATATATAAAGATCCTTTAACTTGACTTTACACTTGTTTAAATGTAACTAAATGCAAACTATTTCCGATCTAGTCCACATTCACTTAAATACGTACAATATACCACTTGTTTCACAATCGCATACGTTGATAATAGCATATTGATAATGAAATGGTGAAATATATCATATCAGTGTGTATACACTGTATAATCACATATGAAAATATAGTGAATAACCCTTCATTCTTGATATTGAATTAAACAGATCCGTGGGTAAAAATTATTTACTAAAATATATTGACTGCAACCGATTTCAAATGTGTAAATACTAATACATGGCTCTAAACTTATTGTATCCTATTGCGCTTTATGCTCTTTTGTGAAATTATTCGATAGAAGAATAAAATGCCTAGGCCTAATAGATATCACCACTTTGTAAAACTCAGTGTCATGTGTTTAAATGTTATGCGTGATTTCGATGGTGAAAGATCCGGATTTAGGCGTACCATTTCCGTAATATAACATCCTTAATTTTAAGAAGTAGAAGTACATGTACGTAATGGAACGTTACATGCAGTTTCATTTCAAGTACTTCCGGTTTCACTGTTCTAAACACAATAAAACTATTAATAAAATGCATCGAAAGTTCAAAAATATTCATATTTAATTTGCTTGAAGCATTTTTCTTGTTTTGGTAATAATAAATGAGAGCATTAAACCTACCCACTATAAAAAGCATGTCACCAAAAGTGAATCGACTCAAAAGACCATTAATTCTGCATGATTGGTAAAGAATCACGTGCTCTGTTTAAAATAAAGAAAATGTCGTTTTTGTAAGTCAAACTAAAGTATACAAGAAAATTTATTTTATGCTCTGTTGAAACAGAGTATTAGAACTACTTTTTGTGGATTATGCAGTACTGTATAGCATAAACCTGCTTGGTAAGAAATGAGTATTAAAGCTGGTCAATACACAAAACATATGTATAAAGCTGCTATTTCAAAAAAAGTTGATAGCTGTTTATTTTTAAAAGTGTGTTCAAGACACATAGTCAAATTTACACTTATTCTGCTCAAATTGTTAACTAAATAATGTCACAGTATATACTACTTAGTTCGTTAATACAGGGAATTATATTAGAGTTTGGATTCTTCTCTGTATTTACTGGTGTGAAACCATTACTATTTGGCGCGGTTTGGAAAGAGCAGTTATCTCCCTTAGTAGTTAATTTGTTATAGTATTTTTCATTTCATTATTTTCTGGTTCAAGCGCGGGAGACTCCGAAACGGTACAGGTACAGGTGTAGCGTAAAATCTGCAAGACCATAAAATATGCAAGTTCCGGTTCCGGTCTTGTGAATTTTACGCTAGGCTNTAAATTCGGAAGACTTAAACCGAAAGAAATAAAAATGCTTTATTCTATGTGATGTTATTAAAAATAATAAATACATTTATATTTTGTTATATAAATTGTGTGACTGTGCTTGTACATTGATTTTTTTTTCGTAAATGTATATTTAAACATATTAATAAAACAACAAATAAAGAAAATAAAAAACTTCACACCTGTTTTGTGTCTTATTCCATTTTGTATATAATATGTGTATTTCTTTGTAAACACAATTTGAAACCACGGACTCTAGATTACATCAATATACACTCCGTGTTGAAACCGAAAATAACAATAATTGTTTTAAGGCCTTTTTGGTTCATTTTTTTGGCCTTTTTGGTATTCGGCCTATTTGGTATGCGGCCTTTTTGGTTTTCGGCCTTTCTGGACCTTAACCAAGCAAACCTCAATTATATTCTTGGATTACAGCATGGGCAAAATATATTACACTGATTGAAAGTGTAAGTCCTTCTTAATAGTATCGACAGTAATTCTCGTCTCATAAACAAATATAAATCTGTAACCCCAACGAAAGTCTTTGCGGTTGAAAGATTGTGTTCCTTTATGAGAGCCACGTACACTTCATATATATCTTTATCGCAAGGAATTACTGATCTGAATTCGGTTGAATAGGTTGGTGAATACTGTTGTAGCGTAAAATCTGCAAGACCGTAAAATATTCAAGTTCCGGATCCGGTCTTGTGAATTTTACGCTAGGCTCCGTGAAAAATGCAAGACCCGTAAAAAGTGCAAGTCTTATATTGTTTTGCAATGATTTTGGTATTTAATTGGAGAAAAACATCACAAATGAAGATTGTGAACGGGCCGATATTCGTTTCTTCAAGATTGGGCCAAAAAACACATGGACATGCGGGTGCGACTGATTTTCGGACATAACTCTTTTCGGACATACCAATGGACTTTCAAATTGAGCTCCAGATATGGATCCAAGCAAGTGTATGTTCATGTATAGCGACTACAGGTATATGTGAAATATTTGGCACTGATTTGTCTTTCAAATAACAGATATGTTCTGTCTTTTTTTTATATTTCTTACGCAAGTTTCACGTGCTTTATCTTCAGGTACACGTTCAAGGTACGCAGTGTTTTTTAGAGAAGTCTGCCCGTACCATTGTTGAGTCAGTGATGCGTGAATACGGTGATTTGACTGCCCCTGCGGCCAGTAGACCAAACCCGACTAACCTCATTCGCGCGGTCAACAGAATGAGGCAGAAACTCAGGCCTGCAGATCCAGCCAACCTTGAATCAGAGGTACGTTAAATAACAGAACAAACGAGCCTTGCTCTGTGAAAAGCGGGTTTGCATAAAGTGTAGTCCCAGATTAGCAGAGGTACGTTGAATAAACAAATGAGCCGTGCTCTGTGAAAAGGGGGTTTATTGCATGTGCGTAAAGTGTCGTCCCAGATTAGCAGAGGTACGTTGAATAACTAAACAAATGAGTCTTGCTCTGTGAAAAGGGGGGTTTAATGCATGTGCGTAAAATGTCCTTCAAGATAAGCCTGTGTAGTGGGCAGAGATATATACAGTCAGTCATTATTTTCTGGTGTTACTGTAGCGTAAGATTTGCAAGATCGTGAGAAAGCTAAGATATATCGAAAGTCTTGCATTTCTCACGCTACCCTGTGAGACTTACAAGACCGCTGGCCGCGTAAATCCTAAGATCGATGTCCAATACAATTAACACTTAATGAGTTCACAATTTAAATAGTTTTGTTTCAATTTAAACTACAAAATGACTTTGTACATAAAGAGTGCAAACAGCCCGATTAAAAACGGCCTATGTTTAAAATCAATTTGCTTAAAACAGACCCATNGAGAAATATATAAGAAAAACTATTTTTGTGATGATGGTTTATTAGATACTTATTTACTTAAATACAACAACAACAACAACGTATAATAATACAATGCTTTTTGGCCACAAAAAAAACAGAAAGTTACGCAGGGTGTGTAAAAATATCAATACATTGAAGTAATAAGAAAAGTTTAGAAAAAGACAGTAATACATCAGTAATCAATATAATTATATCTTCTTATTATCAACATTAAATATAAAATTAAACAAATCGTGGAATTTATTGATTTATCACAAATGGTTTCTTGTTTATTTGAAACCATTGCAAACTTTCCGCGATAATTGTTCACACCTACAAATTAAAAGAACCGCCATTTAATTAGCATTTTAATGTTTATTTGAAACCATTGCAAACTTTCCGCGCTAATTGTTCACACCTACAAATTAAAAGAAACGCCATTTGATTAGCATTTTAATGTAGAGTTTGTGTGCAAAACACAAATCAGATCAACAGGTAATAAATAGGTAGATTTAAGATTATAATAGTAATTTAAAGATTATAAATAAAAAAATAATCTTACAGAAGAATTGTGTCCGTAAAATTTCAGCAAAAAATAAATTTCGGCAAAGACCTTTTTTTCATTTTTCTTTCCTTTCAATACCCGTATATATGAAAATATCTTTACCACGAAGCAAGGTATTCACGCTTTGGGGATTATGACACGTGTATTGTTGATTGTCATCACCCGCCCNTGAAACTTTAAGCGACTTTGTCGCCGAAGTCGCCCAGTTGCGAGAGCCCTGGATCTTAGCCTTTGCTTCTTTTTATAAATATAAAGGAAAGTATGACATGAGACAAATGTGACGATATCCAATAGTCCTTAATTATCACAAAATTCATGCTTTATGGTAATATTGTCACTGAACATACATGCAAACAAAAAATCATAAAATAAAACTTAATACTAGCATCTTAATTTGACATTTAGTTTATGTTTAATCAGTATTGACGTTACATGATCTCTAATGTTGTGTCACATGCTACAAAGTACAAACTGCGACATATAGAGATCACTTCTCCGACGTCTGTCAGTTTGACACATTTTTTTTTCATTCAGAATATGCCTGGAATAAACGTATATAAGGTCAGGTATCAGGCATAAAACCGCTGAACGATGGTTATCAAACTATGCCGAACCTTAAATTCATATTCTGAATTGATTTCATTTATATTACCATATATAATATAACATTTTATTTTGATAGGGCGAGTCGTTATATATGTGGGGCGAGTCGTTATACATGTGGGGCGAGTCGTTATAAAAAATGGGGCAAGTCGTTATGGGGCGAGTCGTTAAGGGGGCAAGTCGTTACATTACCGTGGATGAAACTATAATTAATTAAATAAATCGGATAACGTTGAAAATCATTTAAGAGATAAATTAACCTTATCAATTGGTACTCCTCTGGACCCCATTTCTTGGGCGGTGTGCGCTCCCCGTGCAAGTTACAGGATAGCTTTGTTAATGTTTTTTCTTCACTTTATCCGGCGATTTTCTGATAAATAAATGGGCATTCGCTTGTTAATCGTCGCCGAAAAGAACGTATGTACAGCTCCTGAATGTTTTAAAATGTATTTTCTCCATGTCTTTTATCAGTTTTTGACCACAAGGATGACATTTAAAAGGGTTTTATTTGTAACAAATANCGAATAAAAATCTCTAATTTTAATACTTAACGTATATAATTTAAATACACTGTTTTACGCGAGCTGTAACAGCTGTGCCTTAAATATTGATATATCGACAAAGCGACCAAAGGAACTATTTTTTACTAATTAATCCATCAGACAAAACTAGCATAGATTCCAATTTTTTCAATGAGAAAGTCGCAACCCCTTCACTCAAAAGTGTTACATGCTATACTACAAGAACGCGATTTTTTACCAATTATTCCTACGGACAAACATGGTATAGATTCCAAATTGTTCTATCCAATTAGAAGTCCGCATCCTTTTCAGTGAACTGGGTTACATGTTATACTACAAGAACGCGGTTATGTTGCCAATGTTCTGGGTAATTATGCTCAAATCAGCCAATGCAATCGATGGAGTGTCTTCATATGGATCTAGCCGCGGGAAGTTTTATTTGAATTCTATTGGGCGCTTAAAAAGGTCACGTAAAGGTGAAAACCTGGCGTATTCAGCTAACGCCGAAAAAGTGTATGTAGATACTCACTATAATTTGATAACATTAGGATAACCTTTCTTTCAAACATCCTATATCTCAGAGAATAGAATAATGTTAATGGTTTTCTATGACCGTGGTGGTGACTTCTTTGTTTAACATAGTTGATGAATACATTACGCTGTGTTTCCAGTCTGCAAAGACGAAGCGTCGTGTCCAGTGAACTACGCGCGAGAGTGTTATAGCGAACAGAACCGGAGACAGTGCTGTAGGGCATGCCAGAGGTTCGAGACCGGCGTACAAGGTNCATATTCTGAATTGATTTCATTTATATAACCATATATAATATAAATTTTATTTTGATAGGGCGAGTCGTTATATATGTGGGGCGAGTTGTTATACATGTGGGGCGAGTAGTTATAAAAAACGGGGCGAGTCGTTATGGGGCGAGTCGTTAAGGGGGCGAGTCGTTACATTACCCTTTGGACACTTCTA
The DNA here is from genome assembly GCA_007657795.1 of Dreissena rostriformis. Classification (NCBI taxonomy): domain Eukaryota; kingdom Metazoa; phylum Mollusca; class Bivalvia; order Myida; family Dreissenidae; genus Dreissena; species Dreissena rostriformis. The sequence continues at coordinate 8,596 of VMBQ01010309.1, read as the reverse complement.
GCTAGTTCTAAACAATGTGTTTAAAGAATACTTTTTCTTAACGACAAATAAAATACAATGCATCTTATGACATAATGATTAAATGTTACTCATATAAATCAATCATGAAGTTGGTATAACAACAGTTACTGTCAACTAGATCTTAATACTGCTAGGATGGACAAAGACATGAGTTTTTGAGTTAAACTTTTAAACTGAAGTTGTATGCAATTATTATATTTATTTTCCTGTGGATCGTATAAGCCCACACTGGATTAGCAAATGAGCATAGTCAGTCTTATTTTGGGTAGGTATTTCCTTTGGTGCTGTAAATACAAAAAGTATAAATAAAAAATATGTTCACAAAAATTCGTTAAATTTAACTGTATTTGACATCGATTTACCATTTTAAATCAGCATGATATGGTGTCTAATGGATAGTTGTGTCCAATTTCATCCATGGCACATATTAAATTTACGAATCTTGCTAAAAAAATGTGCAATTATTCCTGTGTCAAAACTCAAAATCAGCGTTAATGATTTGCCAGTCCTACATTTTACCCTTAGTAGATACTCAAAATTCGATATTGTAGCAAACATGAAACTGGTTATTTGCCTGTGATAAGCGTATCCTTTAACACTACAGTATTTAGCAGAAGAGTTCAATTTAAAAAAAAAAAAAAA
>VMBQ01010308.1:0-26802 GCA_007657795.1 Dreissena rostriformis | reverse complement strand
ATTCCTTATATGAATAAAATGAAAGTGCTAGTTCTTCTACGGTCCATAAAGTAATTGTGCATGGTAATTACAAATTCAATTCGAATAAATGATCATAATATAAAAATAACCTGTCGGATACAACAACCATGACGTTTTCTTTAAGACCAAGGTAACAGTACATATTTAAAGTGTTCAAAGTGTCCTTATTGCGATATATAATGTTTATGTCTGCCGTTCACAATCGCAGGGAGTCTAATAACTGATCTGCCGTTTACAATCGCAGCGAGTCTTATAACTGATCCGCCGTTAACAATCGCAGCGAGTCTTTTACTGATCCGCCGTTTACAATCGCAGCGAGTCTTATAACTGATCCGCCGTTAACAATTGAAGGCATGGGTACGATATTTTAATCAATATAAACTAATAATTGTAAACAAATACTGTATTTTAGAACTTTTCTTTTTTCGTCATTCGTGGTTTACAGTCCCTTTTACAAAATTACTTTTGTATTCCCCAAAACTGAATGAAGTCCTCAATGACATAGAGAAGCTAGTCTGCTTCATTCACAGTATAACGCATTTGAAAGGCCGTCTTTGTTTGGAGGGTGTATCATATCATGCCTTTAAATCATATATTGGTTAAAGCCTCAAAGATGTTGACATCAATCAATTGTATGACTTCCCAATTGACGTGTCCAAAAATAGCAGATATCTATCCCGAATTATTCTCTTAATAGTACATTCTGTTAAACGTCCTGAGAAAAAAGTTTAATTTACTTAAAATTGCTAATATAATACATTTATAGTTGTTGAAAAATCATATTGTCATAACAACTGCGACTTTGTACAATTATTTTCTTTATCAACGCACAGAAGTTCACTTTACATGCTATAAACTCATTTTAAGACTCATAAAAAAAATCGATCTTAATTGTTGAACTACTTGACAAGTTATAGACCTTATTTGAACATGACTAAACTGTGATTGTGCATACTTCGACCTTGAAGTCAGTTTGCTGTTTTGCAAAACAAATATAGACGTTTCGAATGGACATTAATCGCCAACAAGTCCAAAGAAGTTGCTTTGTCACTGCAAAATATTATTCAAAAAAAATAATTGGTTGTCTGATTTCATAGGTATGACTTTGTAATTCACCACTGACTGTGCATGCCATAGAGGTAATCAGGAAAGTAATGAAGCTCCGGGGGTTTCGTTAATTGAACCTGGCTCATATTTAACAAAAGAAGCTTTGAAATCATGTATTGTAAATTACGGTGACAATTCTATGAGTGTCTCCCAACCGATCAGCTCCAAGATCCGAACACGAGATATGTTGATTGGGGGACTTATCTGCATAATGTATCGCGGCTCTTTTGTTGTTATTTTTTATTTTCTAAAGGTTTTGTAAGTGGCTTCAAACGATTTTGCACTTAAACCATTGCCAGTTTTAGTGACTCTTTGTGGTATGTTTGGCTCCATGCCAATGAACTGGTATGCCAATATTAGTTTTTTTGGGTGCAAAGTAATTTGTAAACTTTTATTTTATAAAAACCGTATTTTAGCCTTATTTTAAGGCAACCAACACACTGCTATTTAGTTTTTATATAGAATCACTTCGTTAAATAAATTAAATATTGTTTGACTCTATAACAAAGTCTCATTGTTTTTTTTAACAATAATGTAGATGTTTCAGTACAAGATTTATATTATAAATTATCGGGTGTTCTACTTAAATGAGTTTTTCATGTCTGTTTTTTTTTAATTTGTTTTGAATTGTGTAACTTAGTAGTATTGCGAATGTACTATGGAGAATGTATTTGTGATACGTCATATAAACGTTTACATTTAAAGCCACACACCTTGAAATGAAGTACATGTTAATCAATACATATAGATGCAATTTGAAATTGTGCAAAATATTCATTAAATATATAGCCTAGTTAGCAAGCAATTTATTATTTTTCAACCAGGAATTACCCCTTTTAAAACCGAAAGTAGGATTTCAATATTATACGTCCATTTCGACAAACGCAATTATTTTTAAGTTTAAAAGCGCAAAAACGACGGATTACAACCTTGTAACAAACAGATATATTCTAATTGGCATAGATAAAATTAAATCTATAACCTAGTTAGCATGTAATTCATTATTTTTCAAATGGTACAGCTTTTAAAAACGAAAGTAGGATTTCTTGACGTATACGTCCATTTCGACAAACGCGATTATGTTTAAGTTTTAAAGCGCAAAACAAAAAGGATTTCTACCTTGTAACCACCAGATATATTCTAATTGGCATAGATAAAATATGTTTCTTCTTTAAACTTTAATTTACTATGCCAAATAAGGTGTGTGGCTTTAAATACCATAAACATGCCTTTGTAGAGGGGAGATACAAGCAAAACATCACGTAGAAATGCAACGTCATTTATGTTGTGTGTCTTTCTATTTTGATTATGAATATCATTCTCTACACAGTTTAGATATTTTTGGTAACACATTAAATCAATTACTACGCTACCACACTTGGAGTACGATCTTATAGAACATATGTCATGCATGGCGATGTGTATAAAAACTATGTAATAAGTTGGAAACAACATTTGCATGAAGCATACATTTTGAAAAGGATAGTTGAAAGATGTGTCGGGATAAATGACAAAAAGTTGCGATATTACTGAAGATTTCATTATCATTCGTTTAACACAAGCCTGACAGTGAATCATTATTCCTTATCTATATGCGAATCTTGTAATGTGGGGTTCTATGTTATAGTTGGTTATCCTAGTTTTACAAAACTATTCCTGTTATGGAAATAAATAGTTATGTATGTGCTTTTGTAGCGAATGGTAAATACTTATTTTTATTCTGAACACTTTCACACAGAAACAATTCAGACTATTCGTTAGGTTGTCATATTTCCCATCGTTTTACTCAAGAAATTCCTTTAAACTTTTTTTGTAAGGGCAAAACAAATATATAACTTGGTCACAATACTTAAGTACACAAAGTACAGAGCACGCAAAGAAACCATGTTTCTTGTATGCGCTTTGTACAATAGTAATCGACGGAATGTAATTCTAAATGACCTTGGTTGATATTACAGACCATATCTCCTGCAAATCATTCTGAAGCATATGTCTTGTTATTGGTCATGTTAACCTCAAGGCTATAGCAATTTGCTTGTTTATTTTTCTTTTCAAATGTAGTTTTTTGAGTGCCCGTTTGTGACTGGTAGTTCTCTTTTTGATCCTTGAAAACATAAACAGCAACGAAAATACAAGCTTGGAAGTACGTGTGCATGTTAACTGTTCCACCTGATCAGATTAGATATATCCGAAACCGATCTCAAAAGAATTTCTTTTGTTCTGCGTCAAGTTGCTGATCATTCAGGATTTTTTTACAGCGACATTGTGCGAGCCTTTTGTACAAAGTCAACTATGTGTAACAATTGTGTTCTGTAGTTAAGACTTCACGGTGATTTTTATGAATAACTAGTTGTTCCAAACTATGAACCAAACCTTTTGACTAAACGGAGTTTTTACTGCAATACATTTTTGCGGATAATAACAGCCATAAGACGCATTGAATTGCAGTTTGATTTACGAACAGCATTCCACTGTTGTATATAGTCGTTTTCAACATCAATCGTACACCTTTTTCACAACCTAATTTAAATTTTAGATATATTTCTCAATATTATATATGCAATGGACTCAATGAACTTTCCACATTTACTTGAACTGAATAAACTAAACTCTGCATCGGCTTCGCAAATATATCAAAATGCCGATGATGCGTATTAAACATGTAAATCTCTTAAACTAAAGCAAGATAAAGGTATTTTGATTTTGTTTATGTTTTTTCTGCAACGTTGAAACTACGAAACCACGATACCACGAAACCACGGTGCGATATCGCGTTATCAATTTCGTGATCTTGCATCATTGTTTGTTTCGCTATATCACATATTATTCTCATAATCCAGAATTGCGATTGCGCGACTTGCCTCGGTAATATCGTGCGTGTTTTCGCGTTTTACAATTGTAATTAAATGCAAGGTTGCGAGATTACGATGCGAGATCACAATACGTGGTTGCAATAATACGTGCGAGATCACGATGTTAATATCCTGATCTCGCATCGTGTTATCGCATGTGTTAAGCTTTGTAAAAAACAAAGGCGAGAACGAAAACAAAATCAATTTGCGAAGATAGTATATTGTGATGCAAGACCGCGGTGTAAATATCGCGATTTCGCACAGTGATCTCGCGTTATCGCATCGTGATCGCGTGTTCTCGCGTTCTGTTAACGTCCTTGTAATATAGATTTCGACTATACTAAACAACGAGAGGCACTATTGGAGCACCGTATATTATACCACCATTCGAACGGTTGTATCATTTCTAACATTTTTTCTTAATATCGTCTCGTAATAACATGCTGACTTTGCACATCGTAATGTAACCAGACGACTCAAAGCTACGGGGGTTTGGTAAGACGAACTTGGTTCAAATATATTTAACAACTCTGAAATCAGATATAGCGATTAAGCCTTTATTTCCATGTGGGTCTCCCAACCGATCAGCCCCCGAATAACCCCGAGATCAGAACGCCAGATACGTTAACCAGAGAACAAATCTGCCGAATGGATCGTGCGTCTTTAAAAATATCCTTTTGTTAATGTAAAGTCTTTGTGGGTTTGTAAATGTCATTAACCATTGCTTGTCTCTGATGATTCTTTTGTTCTTCGTTTTGACTCGATATCAAGAATCTAGTATTCAAATCTTTTTTTCTTTCTGATGCAATGTAATTTATTAAACTAGATTATATTCGTATTACTATTTTAGAACTATCCAAACTATTCTATATATATATTTAACGGCTTCGTTTAATACACAATAGAAAGCATAAAATGACCATGCACTGAGCTAGCAATTATTAAATATAAAAACATGTTGAATTTGTATTAAGTGTTTCTTACTTCGGTACATATACGATGCAATTCAAATTCGTATTTGCATATTTTGATTCTGTCGAAGTAAAACTTGCATGAAGTCATTAAATTTGAGTACACAAAGAAATGTTCGCTTAAATAAAGCCTTGTTTGCATAATAAAACTCAATTACGCTTATAACAGCTGTCAACTGACCATTACTTGGTCTAAAGTAGCTCAATATGGCATCTTAATAATTTACTTTATACTATTAGACGAGAATGTGTTCAATGTGTACGCGCCATACAAGTTGAGCCTCGCCAATAAAGCTCGAAACTCGCCTAATACGAGAAAAAGGCGGCCAATATGGAAAAACACCGCCAATCAGAAACAGGAAAAACTGAGAATCTTTCAAAAGTGGCAGTTTGTTTCCTCCGCAGATATGTGTCGCGTTCTGAGAAAAGTGGGCATAATGCATGTGCGTAAAGTGTTGTCTCAGATTAGCCTGTGCAGTCCGCACAGGCTAATCAGGGATGAAACTTTCCGCCTTAATTTGATTTTTGCTAAGAAGAAAAATAAGATAATATTATAAGGTTAACAAATAAAATTGTAATTAATTAGTTGAATTCATATTGGCTTTGTTATTGAGCTTCAGACAGTCGTATTGGCTTTCGGTCTGAGGCCTCAGGTCAATACGGCTGTCTTCAGCTCAATAACAAAGCCAATATGAATTCAACTTATTAATAACATTATATTATTTAAAGCATTACAAATGATGAGCTCGTGTATTTTGTCATTAGACGATTCGTTCACCGAACGAATTAAGCTGATACTCAAATTGCGAGTGTTTAATTCTAATGTTTTGCGTCACTTTCCCATTCGTTATCATCGCAAATATAAACATGAACGGGTAATGCAATACACATTTACACGTCCGCTTTTTCTGCACCAAACGATCAGCTTAGCAATATCAGAAATCATGATAAGAAAAGAGTTTCGTTTTCTTACGACACGTGTCGTTTTTTATGGGAATATTTCTTGTACTGCTTCAAGTTACAGAAGAATAATTAAGTAATGTTTCTTTCGAACTCTAGATTAGTTATTGCTTTGTAAATAAACAGGTATTTGGCACAAAATCAAGTCTTTGATACACTATTTGTTGTTGTATTCGGTTCACAGTGATAATTTTCATTTACGGATGATATTCGATATTATTGCCCCCACTGAGGTTTCAAAATACAATTTAATTGAGTGTGACTGAAATCGGATTTGCCGATTGTGAGTGCAATGAAAACTAATATGCCTTAACTATGTAAAAAATATAATTTTTTATTTACGCTTGAAATACAAAAAATTAAAGATAACTATTAACTGTTTATGTTTTAATAATACAAATTATAATATATAACAAAAAGAATAAACAGTTTATAGTTTTGTTTAAAAAAAATCATTAAAAAAGCAACAAAAAAACAAACAAATATAATCACTATAATTATATTTTGCAATAAGCACCATTTTGACAGAACGTCAAAACACATTTCAAAAACTACCAGCGAGACCTTAAATTTTATCGAAAAAAAAAACCATTTAAAACCTGACGTTGAGACTACATTGTGACCTACGGCAACTGGTTGTCGTCCAAGTTATCCTTTAGCTTTGTCACTATAGCCCTTAGTCGCTTCACGTTGAGACAAGATCATGACCTACGGCAAATGGTTTTCGTCTGATTTATCCTTTACTTATGTCATTGTCCTTAGTACACCTGACGTTGAGACTAGATCTTGACCTACGGCTACTGGTTGTCGTCTAAGTAATCCTTAACTTATATCACTATAGCCTTTAGTGTCCATGACGTTGAGACTAGATCATGACCTACGGCAACTGGCTGTCGTCCAAGTAATCCTTTACTTATTTTACTATAGCTTTTAGTACCGCTGAGGTTGAAACTAGATCATGACCTACGGCAACTGGTTGTCGTCCAAGTAATCCTTTACTTATGTCACTATAGCCTTTAGTACCCCTGACGTTGAGACTAGATCATGACCAACGGCAACTGGCTGTCGTCCAAGTTATCCTTTACTTATGTCACTATAGCCCTTAGTACACCTCACGTTGAGTCTAGATCATGACTTACGGCAACTGGTTGTCGTCTGAGTAATCCTTTACTTACGTCTTAGCCCTTAGTACACCTGAAGTTGAGACTAGATCTTGACCTACTGCTACTGGTTGTCGTCCAAGTAATCCTTTACTTATGTCACTATAGCCTTTCGAACACCTGAGGTTTAGACTATATCAGGACCTACGGCAACTGGTTGTCGTCTAAGTAATTGTTTTCTTATGTCACTATAGCCCTTAGTACCCCTGAGGTTGAGACTAGATCATGACCTACGGCAACTGGTTGTCGTCCAAGTAAACCTTCACACTTGTCACAATAGCCCTTAGTACACCTGAAGTTGAGACTAGATCATAACCTACGGCAACTGGTTGTCGTCTGAGTTATCCTTTACTTATGCCACTATAGCCCTTAGTACACCTGACGTTGTGACTAGATTATGAACTACGGCATCGGGCAGTCGTCCAAGAAAACCTTTACACTTGCCACTATAGCCCTTAGTACACCTGCCGTTGAGACTAGATAAGGACCTACGGCAACTGGTTGTCGTCCAAGTGAATCTTTACACGTGTCACTTTAGTCCTTAGTACACCTGACGTTGAGACTAGATTATGACCTACGGCAACTGGTTGTCGTCTGACTTATCCTTAAATTATGTCATAGTCCTTAGTACACCTGACGTTGAGACTTGATCTTGACCTACGGCTACTGGTTGTCGTCTAAGTAATCCTTAACTTATATCACTATAGCCTTTAGTACACATGACGTTGAAACTAGATCATGACCTACAGCAACTGACCGTCGTCCAAGTAATCCTTTACTTATTTCATTATAGCCTTTAGTACCGCTGAGGTTGAAACTAGATCATGACCTACGGCAACTGGTTGGCGTCCAAGTAATCCTTTACTTATTTTACTATAGCCTTTAGTACCCCTGACGTTGAGACTAGATCATGACCTACGGCAACTGGTTGTCGTCCAAGTTATCCTTTACTTATTTTACTATAGCTTTTAGTACCGCTGAGGTTGAAACTAGATCATGGCCTACGGCAACTGGTTGGCGTCCAAGTAATCCTTTACTTATGTTACTATAGCCTTTAGTACCCCTGACGTTGAGACTAGATCATGACCTACGGCAACTGGTTGTCGTCCAAGTAATCCTTTACTTATGTCACTATAGCCTTTAGTACCCCTGACGTTGAGACTTGATCATGACCAACGGCAACTGGTTGTCGTCCAAGTTATCCTTTACTTATGTCACTATAGCCCTTAGTACACCTGACGTTGAGACTAAATAATGACCTACGGCAACTGGTTGTCGTCTGAGTTATCCTTTACTTACGTCTTAGCCCTGATTACACCTGACGTTGAGACTAGATCATGGCCAACGGCTACTGGTTGTCGTCCAAGTAATCCTTTACTTATGTCACTATAGCCTTTAGTACTCCTGAGGTTAAGACTATATCATTACCTACGGCAACTGGATGTCGTCTAAGTAATTCTTTTCTTATGTCACTATAGCCCTTAGTACCCCTGAGGTTGAGACTAGATCATGACCTACGGAAACTGGTTGTCGTCCAAGTAAACCTTCACACTTGTCACAATAGCCCTTAGTACACCTGACGTTGAGACTAGAACATAACCTACGGCAACTGGTTGTCGTCTGAGTTATCCTTTACTTATGCCACTATAGCCCTTAGTTCACCTGAAGTTGTGACTAGATCATGATCTACGGCAACTGGTTGTCGTCCAAGTAAATCTTTACACTTGTCACTTTAGACCTTAGTACACCTGAAGTTGATACTCGAATATGACCTACGGCAACTGGTTGTCGTCCAAGTAAACCTTTACACTTGTCACTATAGCCCCTTGTATACCCGCCGTTGTGACTAGATTATGACCTACGGCAACTGGTTGTCGTCCAAGTAAATCTTTGCACTTGTCACTTTAGTCCTTAGTACACCTGACATTGAGACTAGATTATGACCTACGGCAACTGGTTGTCGTCCAAGTAAATCTTCACGCTTGTCACTATAGCCCTTAGTACACCTGACGTTGAGACTAACTCATAACCTACGGCAATTGGTTGTCGTCTGAGTTATATATATATATATATATATTTAGTCTGACCTATTCCATGAATAATTTTGACCACAGTAACCAACACTGTGTGTTATATTTATCCCAGCTAGTGCACTTATTTAGGCTGATCGATGCAGAATATTATCATAAATATCAAGCTAGTGTGTTCCAGTGTTGTATGCAAACGGACTAACTAAAAAAGTGATGCATGTATATTGGCATATCGTTGCCAAAAATGACCATATCTGTATCGGTGGTGTAATATGTAGGCCGATGCATGTCTTCTGAATTAATGGGTAGGTTGTATCAGCCCAGATAATGTACTGATGCACTATATTCAAAACCAAAACAACATTGTTATAATTAAAAATTATATTGGTTGATTGGTACACAAACACAAAATAATTTTAACAAAGGTAGTATACGTGTAGGCCAACGCATGTACTGATGGTTTATAACGAAAGCCAATAAACATATACATTATGTTCCAATTTAGTGTGTAAGTTGAACAATGACTGCTGACCTCCCGAACTGGTTATCGTCCAAGCAGCCCAGTACCTAATTATGTCACTACAGCCCTCCGGAAGTTTTACATGAAAACTACATCATGACGTACGAAGACTGTTTTTGATCAAAATAGCCCAGTAAATAATGTTATTATGACATTAGGTAATTCTTGACATTCGGAAAAGATCAGGACCTACGCCAACTGCTTGTCGTCAAAGAAGTCCAGTTCCCATGTCACTATGGTTCTTAAGAAAATTGACATCCAGACTAGATCACGACCTACATCAACTAGTTGTCGCCCATAGATTAGCAAATTAATTGACGATTTTCTTTTTCTTTTTTTTGAAAAATATCTTGAAAGGAACATTTACATGTTTGTAAAGGCAGTTAATTGATTTTACACTTATAATCGAAGACCAAACATGCATAAGACATATTGTTCTGTAAATATCGTTTGAAAGAGACAAAATGCATTGTGAAGTGTGTGTAATATTTAAATTTTCAGATTTTTTTTTCTTCAAAAAATGTGTATCACTTTAGCATGGGGCAAATTACTCCCTACCATTTCAATAACTCTGTGGCAACTTGTTTCAACTGTTGGCTGTAAATATTAATTACAATTATAAGCTGCCAAATATCTGACTTTTTAAATACAAAGATGTTTACGCACATTATTTACACTTGTGTAATAAAGAATAAATTTTTGTGTTAAATGGTCAAATAACAAACCTATTTTTATATAAATAATATTTTTGGACTTTGTTAATGAAGCAAAAATTAAAGGTACATATATATATGTTTATACGCTTGTGTGAAGTTCAATATCTTTAAAATATGTTTCATTGTGTTTTGTATATTAATGAAGTATGTACATGCTTATTTACGAACAAAGTTTATAGTTTGAAATAGTTTATTATGCAAGCTGTAGACAAAATCCATCATCAATAATGCACCTTATTTACAATCGGTATAATTAAAAAAGTCTGAGTAAATTATGCGTTTTGAACACTTAAAAATTCATAACAATCCCTGCATATTTTTTTTGGCATTCAAATATGTTCTCAACTTGTTTAGAAAATGTAATGAACTTGTAGATCTGACTGTCATGCAGTTGTTTTTTTGTGTGGCTTTATATTTTTGTAATTTTTACATTCATAAAATAAACTTTTGTAGAATTAATTTGTGTTGGTTTTCAACTCAAAATAGAAGTTTTATTTAGGTATGTTTTAGGTTATATTGTTACGTTATTCCGCAACGTTTCGGGAACGTTAAGCCGACCATACATGTTAACGTTAGGAGAACGTTGCAGTGCAACGTTTCTGGAACGTTTGGGCTAACGTTAGGGTAACGTTCTAAGAACGTTTTTGTGATAGCTGGGTAGTAACTGATCTGCCGTTATCACTCGCAGCAAGTCTTATAACTGATCTGCCGTAAACAATCGCAGAAAGTCTAATAACTTATCTGCCGTTAATACTCGCAGCAAGTCTAATAACTGATCTGCCGTTAACAATCGCAGCAATTCTAATTACTGATCAGCCGTTAAAATTCGAAGCAAGTCTTATACCTGATCTGCCGTTAAATATCGCAGCAAGTATAATACCCGATCTGCCGTTAATACTCGAACAAGTCTAATAACTGATCTGCCCTTAACAATCGCAGCAATTCTTATTACTGATCAGCCGTTAAAACTCGAAGAAAGTCTTATACCTGATCTGCCGTTAATAATCGCAGCAAGTCTAATACCTAATCTGCCGTTAATACTCGAAGCAAGTCAAATAACTGAGCTGCCGTTAATACTCGCTGCAAGTCTAATAACTGATCTGCCGTTAACAATCGCAGCAATTCTAAGAACTGATCTGCCGCCAAGGAGCGCAGCGAGTCTAATAACTGGTCTGCCGTCAACAATTGCAGCAAGTGTAATAACTAAGCTTCAGTAAACAAATGCAGACAATCTAATAACTAATCTGCCGTCAAAAATCGCAGCGAGTCTTATAACTAATCTGCGGTAAAAAAAACGCAGCAAGTCTTATAACTGATATGCCGTCAAGACGCGCAGCGAGTCTAATAACTGATCTGCTGTCAACAAGCGCAGCGAGTCTATTAACTGATATGCCGTCAACAGTCGCAGCGAGTCTAATAACTGATCTGCAGTAAACTATCGCAGCAAGTCTAATAACTGATCTGCCGTCAACACGCGCAGCGAGTCTAATAACTAATCTGCCGTCAACAATCGCAGCAAGTCTAATAACTGATCTGCCGTCAACGATCGCAGCGAGTCTTATTACTGATATGCCGTCAAGACGCACAGCGAGTCTAATAACTCATATGCCGTCAACAAGCGCAGCGAGCCTAATAACTGATATGCCGTCAACAAGCGCAGCGAGCCTAATAACTGATCTTCCGTCAACAATCGCAGCGAGTCTTATTACTGATATTCCGTCAACAAGCGCAGCGAAACTAATAAATTATCTGCCGTCAACAATAGCAGCGAGTCTTATAACTGATATGCCGTCAAGACGCGCAGCGAGTCTAATTACTGATCTGACGTCAACAATCGCAGCGAGTCGAATAACGGATATGCCGTTGACAATCGCAGCGAGTCTAATCACTGATCTGCCGTCAACAATCGCAGCGAGTCTTATAACTGATATGCCGTAAAGACGCGAAGCGAGTCTTATAACTGATATGCCGTCAACAAGCGCAGCGAGTCTAATAACTGATCTGCCGTCAACAAGCGCAGCGAGTCGAATAACGGATATGCCGTTGACAATCGCAGCGAGTCTTATCACTGATCTGCCGTGAACAAGCGCAGCGAAATTCATTACTTATCTGCCGTCAACAATCACAGCGAGTCTTATAACTGATATTCCGTCAAGACGCGCAGCGAGTCTAATAACTGATATGACGTCAACAATCGCAGCGAGTCTTATAACGGATATGCCGTAAAGACGCACAGCGAGTCTTATAACTGATCTGCCATCAACAAGCGCACCGAGTCTAATAACTGATCTGCCGTTAACAAGCGCAGCGAGTCTTATAACTGATCTGCCGTCAACAAGAGCAGCGAGTCTAATAACTGATCTGCCGTCAACAAGCGAAGCGAGTCTTATAACTGATCTGCCGTCAACAAGAGCAGCGAGTCTAATAACTGATCTGCCGTCAACAAGCGCAGCGAGTCTAATAACTGATCTGATGTCAACAATCGCAGCGAGTCTAATAACTGATATGCCGTAAAGACGCGCAGCGAGTCTTATAACTGATCTGCCGTCAACAAGAGCAGCGAGTCTTATAACTGATATGCCGTCAACAATCACAGCGAGTCTAATAACTGACCTGCCGTCAACAATCACAGCGAGTCAAATATGATCTGCCGTCAACAATCGCAGCAAGTCTAATAACTGATCTGCCTTCAACAATCGCAGCGAGTCTTATAACTGATATGCCGTCAAGACGCGCAGCGAGTCTAATAACTGATCTGCCGTCAACAAGCGCAGCGATTCTAATAACTGATCTTCCGTCAACAAGCGCAGCGAGTCAAATAACTGATCCGCCGTTAACACTCGCAGCAAGTCTAATACCTGATTTGCCGGTAACAAGCGCACCGTGTCTAATAAGTGATATGCCGTCAGTAATACCGGCTCAAGGTCAAGGGCGTACTTAAAGGAAAATGTGTTTAGCCTCCATGATCCGGTTCTTTTCATATTGCTGTTACGACCCGTCGAAGGATTTTCATGAAACTTTACTTAAATGTGTAGGTCATTAAAACAATGTGCTTTTTCTCCTATACCTTTTCATTGAGTTTTATGAAACTACCTCAAATGTTTAGGGCATTAAAGACATTATGCAGAAGACACGAGTCAGTCATGCCCGGCTCAAATTCAATGTCTTAAATCAAGGTCAAAGATTTAATCCCATAAGTTCGTATCCGCTCCATAACTTTGAAACCTTTGAAAGAGTTTAATAGAACATGCCCTAAATATGTGTATAAAAGACATGGATCAGTACTGCTTGCTAAGTTAAAGGTCATACTTCAAGGTTAAATGTTTGAGCATTTATACTTGTGTGAGCTCCATCTCTTCTAAACCAATTGAAGGAGTTTTTAACACAATGTTCCGTAGGCATGAGTATGACACGCTTTCTAAAGGTCAAGATATAATTTCAAGATCGAAGTTTGAGTCTGTTTTCGTTCCTTTTCCCATCGATGATTTCCGGTGTTGAAAGCTATCTCTTGGACGGCGTTTTGTATATTTTTTGCATAATTGATTTTATATAGTATCGAACAAATTGACTCTCCGTGTATAAATTGTGGGGTTACCCTTATCAATAACAAAAATTGCGATGGTTGCACACACATCGATAGACCTCCGAAAAATCTGAGGATTCTTTGTTAATTTGGGTTCACAGTTTTATAAAAGCACGTTCCTGACAATACGCCTTAACACATCTACCAGCATGTAGGTCCCCAAATAGTTGATTTTCGTAAAGAAACATTTATTATTGTATCCTTATACCGCATACCAAGTACTGTTTGTATTCGTACATACTGATAATTATAATCCCTTTATGTTTATAATCTCAATATAGCTTCGGTGCTGTGAGCCTAGAACGAGACCAATTTTGGGTGTTAAATGTATCGCGATGAAATAATACAAGGTGCGAGTACCGGTTAATCACATGTTAAACAGTGTAGATGCAAATAACATGAATCGGTGACGAACAGTTGGAATTTCAATATTCCTGAACATCAATAAATTCAACGAAATGTTGTTAGCAAATATTTTTGATATTCGTTTTTGCAAAATGAAGAAAACTAGGTTTTGTTCGTACTTGTAATGCACATGTATGAACAAGAATTGTCTTTTTTATTATTTTTTTCTATTCCCTAAAATTTGCGTAAATTTGCGAATATGAATGAACATTTAATGTGAAAAACAAATCACTTTTAACATCCTAATTGTTATTAAAACTACAAAAAATGTGGATTGAATTGATTTCATCGTTATTCTAGTAGAAGTAACACGTGATAAACGAAGTCCGAAATAAAATGCATTACTTAAATTGATGTGCAAAGCATGCATGCTCTATACCCGTTATTATTCAAGTATATTTTTACTAGCTAAATTACTAAAGTTTAACTACTTAATCAAAACATAAAAAGTCACACACTCAGAACATTTTTTTTAAATAAGTCCTTTTCTTAGTGGCACGTTTATTTATCAAATCATGTTAAACTCGAAAGTATCGACCAATTATCGTTTGTTATTGGTTAACACAAAAAACTTAATTATGTTGTTCATATGCTAGACAAATATATTACTCGGGTTAACAATTCTTCTTTACTTACCCCCCGTTCACACATAGACGCCGCATCTACTAAGATCAAAAAGTGGCCGAAAACGTGGCCGATCGTGACAAATCGCAGGAGAAACGTAGTGGAGTCTTCATAAGCGCAATTTGATCGCGGTAGAGTCTTCATAATCGGAGAGCTCTACGGTCTTGCCACGCTTATTTTGAACATGCGGGATCGTGGCCAACAAGAATCGGTGAAAAGTCGAAAAAAGAGCGTAGTAGAAGCGCCGTTATCGTACAGGCACCGTGGAAGCATCGTGGAGAGACCTTCATGATCGTAGTAAAAGCGCAGTAAAAGCAGTCGGGAACCTATCAAGAACGCTCCTACAACGCTCCCACTACGTTCTTACTACTTTCCCACTACGATCTCCCTCTACGTTCCTGACGATCATACGAAGACCTTCAATGACCTTACGCCGATCATACCACGACCTATCAGGCAGCTGTTTGTTTTTATAGCGCTGATATTTGACCAATCATCATCTGTCATCTAAATGTAAAGGGTGGCACTATACTTGACCACATTTGCAGTTGAGACTTCGAACTGTTCACATCTTGTTACAGTTACATTTTGAAAATGCCCCGTAAACCCCGTGGTAAAGGCCGTGAAAAATATGCGGTTGCAAGCTCTGTGACTCAAGACCTTGAACATCCTGCAGCAGAAAATCCTGAGGCCGTGAAAGAGCATGACAAACCTTCGACAGTTGAAGCTAGCGCCCTTCCTTCCACGAAAACCCCGCAGCCTGATGATCCCTCTATTGAGTCCCAATTCGATGTTGAAGAAAGTAGAAATGTTCTCCAGCAGAAACGCAGGAACATGCAGACAGACCTTACAGAGGACCAGGAACAGGCTATGGTTGAATCGCTCAGCGCACATTTAATCCTTTACAACAAAAAGTTAAAGGGGTATAAAGAAACCCAGAAGAAAGAACATCTCTGGAGGGAACATGCTTATGTGCTTGGTAAAGACGCTGACATTATCACAACCTGGTACAGTAGCATTCGAACAAGGTATGGGCGGCTGAAAAAAAATGCGATCCGGTGCTCGAGATGAGGAACTAACAGAAAGAGACAGTTGGATCCTGCGTGAGTTTGGTTCCCTGCAGCCCCATATCATTGAAGTCAAAAAACGCACCGCTGTTAGTGTAAGTAGATAACCACACATTCATTATAGGGTCGAAATTATGTCATATGCTTGAGTGTTGATGCCTTTGGAACAAACGAATTTCCAAGCGAAAACTGACTGGATCCCGATCAGCAGTCAATTGATAATGAGGCCTTAGTTCACTGTTAGATATGGATGACGGACAACATGGACTCCAGCAGCAGTAAACGCTAATCAATACAATACATAGAAAATACATAGACACACGCAGTTCTAGCGATATCAGTTTATTTTTGCAGCAGTCAAACTTCTTAAAGCTATTTTGAAGTCGTGTCAGACATTCACTTAATTGAAGATAGTAGTTCATTTTGTTTTTGAAATCAGATCAGTTAGAGTTTTTGATGCACGCTGTTATATGTAAAATTTTGTGCATACTCTTTAATTAAAAATTTGTATTTATAAAGGCAATACTTATACTTGTGTTAACTCGATTGTATTACGGTTTGGTTTTCAATCAAAATTTAATTGTTATGTATGTCTGTGTGTCTTGTCTTGTTGTTTTATTTGTGTATGTTTTAAGAATAAGACCTTTGGTTCTTGTAATTAAAAAAAATAACGTTTTTTTTTTAAGCCGTATGGTTGGTACCATCAGCTTTGTTGTCATAGAACTTGAGGTGCCTTAAACAGTTTTAAACCTATATTTGCAATGCGATAATGTTACAAGATTTGTGTCATATGTTTCTGTTTTATACACGAAGTATAAGAATAAAACTCATATAACCATTGTTGTTTTTAAGTATACTATTATTATGTATTACTCCATATACTAAGGCACGTTGATATTGCCTGTAATCTTTCTGCGGCTACATTTCTTTGATGTTCCCATACCTTAACCGTATTTTACTTGGGTACAGTTTTACCTAATTGCTCACGAATGGAGTGTTACTCATAATTTGGAAAAAAACTACATAATTCAAATACCTAATTTTCATGTTCTATTGTTTACAACAGTATATACATATGTCAAACGCTGTAAAGATGACTTCTTTTGGATATAACATTGCATTAAACACGTAAATTCCTTTTGCAAAAACATACATTATAGAACTGTACTTTAATTCACAAATAACTGCAGAGATTTTTCAAAATCTTAACTTAATCCAAAATTGTAGATTGAAAAAAACAAATCTAAACAATCACTTTACAAACGTCATCTGAGTTCGCAAACAGTAAGTGTAAATAGTTACTCCAAACAGAGGTTTATTCGTTATTACTTGATTATACCGCTCATATACTGCTTAAAATGTCCAACACTGTACATAATAACACATTCTAGTGGGGAATCATTCTTTCCTGCCATGGCACCGATCCTACCGGGCTGTTAAAATAGAGTTTAAGTAGTTCCCTTTGTCACTTCCCAGCGATGCTGTCCCTGTTTGGTCCTCCTGGCATCTGTACCTCTTGCATGTTAGTCTCATGTCTCCAGGCACCGAGGTCCGGATTGTGATCATCATCCTCCTGGTCAAGTTGGGCATTTTGTAAAGCCGGGTAGCGCAATCTCAGGAGGTTATGAAGGCAAACACAACACTCTATGATGTCTTGTATCACTGCTGGGAATTGCTGCATGGCTGTGAGTAATACCTGCCATCTTTATGTCAAAATACCAAAAGCATTTTCAATCACACGGCGACCCCTTGATATTCTGTAGTTTGTGATTAAGTGGTCTCTTGTTAGACCTCTTTACGAATACGGTTTCATAAAATATGTCCTCAACCCAAGTGCATCATCTCCCAGAATAAAATTGGGCATCGGCTTGTTGTCATGAGGAAGTGGGTCTGGCGCTGGGAATCCAATTGTTCTGCCTTCGAGGCACTGTTTCAGCTCAGATTCGTTAAATATTTGAGCATCGGAATTAGAATCATGACCTCCGCAGTCAATCCATAGAAATTTGTAAATAGCATCTGCCATTGCGAGTAGCACTACGGAAAAGAAGTGCTTGTAATTGTGGTAAAGCGAGCCGCTGTTCGGGGGACATCTGATGGCCACGTGTTTACCATCTAGGGCACCGCATGCATGTGGGACATTCCATCTGTTCTTGAACTCGTCTGCTATGAAAGACCATTCATCTGGAGTTGTTGGACATTTTATCACTTCATTTTTAAATTCCTCACAAAAAGCCTGGCAAACCTCAGGAATGAGGCATGCTATCGTATTCTTATCCACTTTGAAGTTATACATTAATTTGACTAGGGTTCTTATCTCCTTAAGCGAAATGTCTGATAGTGCAATGGCAAGTTTGACACCTGGTTCAAGCGCTTTCCTCCAGCCTGTATCTTTCTTCTGAATCCTAGGGCAAACTCGCTGGAGCAGCTCATCGAACATCGCTGGTTCCATCCTCAAAAAGTTGAAGAAGGAATTGGTGTCTTCCATTTGGAGTTCTCGCATGAGTGTGTCATAGTGTCCAAACTGGAGCCTCCTATCTGCAGATAGCCATGGCAGTACCCAGTATCTTCTTTGCCTCCTTCTGCGCCTTCGCCTGTTAACTATCTGTGCAATTTCAAGTTCAACTTACATTTGTTCTTGCTGAAGTAAAGCCTTATAAATCGGATCAGCATTAATATGTCCGTTCATGTTTGAAGTTTGGAAAGAAGTGAAAAGTATGTTTCAAACCAAAGATATATATACATCGTCGCCAAAATCGTACTTGAAGCGTAATAAAATCGTAATATGATCGGAGACATGTTAGCGATATCGTCGTACAGTCGTATATGTCTGCGTAGCGTCGTAGTTTGATCTTGAATGTCGCGGCAGTAAACGCAGTAAATGCGGCCGCTGGTCGGAAACGGTCTGCGTAACATCGTAGTACAAGCGTGTTAGCAGCGCGTTTGACGTAGGGGCATCGTAGAGCGGTCGAAATGATGACCATAATTTGCCAAATTGCTCGATTTAGATTCCGATCGGCCTCCATCCGCCCCGACCTAAACTTTATCAGATCGTGGCTTGATCGGGATGATCGTCGTAAAGTCGCAGCTCTGTGGGAACGGTGGGTTAATTGTGTCATGTTCTGAAAAAAAACCTGGACACAATGCATGTGCGTAAAGTGTAATCCCAGTCCGCACAGGCTAATCCTTGACGACACTTTCCGCCTTAACTGGATTTGCGCTAAGAAGAGACATCATTTAAATGAAAGATTCCATAAAAGCGGAAATTATCGTCCCTGATTAGTGGTGCGGACTGCACAGGCTAATCTGGGATGACAATTTACGCACAAGCATTATGCCCAGTTTTCTCAGAACAAGACACATTATAAATAATTGGTAATAGTTTATAACTTGAAGATAAATGTAAATGTTCTGTCTAAATGAAAGGTTCGATGCGAAATTGAACATGTTTCAATCCCAAATGCTTTGTATTGACTGTTCCATACCCATTTTTATTCATTTTGTTATGTTTAATGTAGTGTTGTATGTATTGTCTTGTACTGTATCGAAACTTAGCCACATCATGCCTTTAATAAAAGACAAGCGGGTGTTTATAAGAGTTGTATAAGAATTCGTCTTCTGATAATTTTATTGAGGTGCATTATTCATATATAGTTGCATGTATGTATATTGTTACTGTCAATACTTTGCAAATGTATTTCAACTATAAATTTAAATATCGTTCAGATATTAAACCACATTATTGTAACTGTATATATGTTACCGATTTATCGTCTGTGCAATGAAACATTACTATTGTTTATTATGATATATCCTGGCTTGATAATATATACTTTCCCAATGATTCGTCTACAATGTTCACAATTAACATTGAGTTAACACAATTACGTTTGTATTCCCCAAAACTAAATGAAGTCCTCAATGACATAGAGAAGTTAGTCTGCTTCATTCACAGTATAACGCATTTGAAAGGCCGTGTTTGTTTGGAGGGTGTATCATATCATGCCTTTAAATCATATATTGGTTAAAGCCTCAAAGATGTTGACATCAATCAATTGTATGACTTCCCAATTGGCGTGTCCGAACACAGCTGATATCTATCTTCAGATGTATAGACTCCGCCTCTTATGCTATTTGATATCGGGTAAATGACGATAATGGCAATCAATACATTAAATTATCCACAGTCCTATCACCAGAGAGGTTGAATAAATGAAACATTTTTTTCGTACTTTAACACATGCTTTGCTTAAATGCCTTTCTAAAAATAAATGTTGCGATTTTGTATGGCAATAAGATTCATAAAAAAAAACATAAGGTATACATTCTGGCTAAACTCAATATCAACCATATCTGTGTTTGTTAAATGTTTGCTCAATCGACTTTTTATAACCGTGTCTTTGTATTGTCAATCGTAAACTCAGGACAGCTTGCTCATTACGTGAATCTTAATGATTTAACTATTGTAACATTTATAAAACCACCGTTACGAGGTTATCATGAAAACATCTTTTGAACGGATTATCTTTGTTTTAATGCAGTATTCGTGACACATTCGTTGCAACTGAATGGGAATCAGTGAGATCAGTACTTAAAATTAAAGTTCAAGTATTCATTCACGACACATCGAAATATTTGCAGCGTTTATGAAGACCTGATGTTGTTATTCAGCATACACTTGAATAATAAGAGACCACAAATGCAATCGGCCTTAATAAAGGTTCAATCGTTCATCCTCAAGGACTCTTTTGTGTACAGTTTGATACATTACCCAAACAAAGTGTATGCTTAGTGGCGATTTGTTGTACATTATTAATTCTGCGGTGTTATTCGATTGTTCATGGACATTTGCTTAAGTATCAATAATTACTTCATGTAGTATGTTTAGTGTATTCAGTACCTATTATGGTATTTTTACCAAGCGCCACGTGTAGTGTTAATATTTAATTTCAACAATTTGAAAAACAAAAAAGACTGATATAAATTTACTCTCACGAATTTAAGTTATTTGTTTAATTGATTCAACACCTTAAGGTGTTTGAGAAGTGTTGGGGCAATCAAACGCCTTATCTGTTCAGCGTTATAGTATCATGAAGTACACCGCTGTGGTGGCACTGATGCCTAGCAGATACCGAGGTATATCATTATTTGCCAATGCGTCTTATATCGTGAGAACTGATGGCTTCCCTTTGTGTCCGTTACATTTCGTTCACAGAGAACAAAGAACTGCCATTAACGAANGTAATTAACAAGCCGTTTATCACGACGATCTAAGATATAAACAATGACAAAATAGCAAATATTTGTAATATAAAACAATACTCGAACACAATTTATTTTCGGCATGGAAGTTATACTTAATATTTCAAAAGAAGCACATCAATGCACACGATGAACTCAGTGTTATCGACGGAATGAAAGAATGTTAATTATGATGACAAGAGCATATTTTCATTATCTTTTAACACGATGTATTTTGAGAACCAGTGGCGCTTGTTTGGCACGCCAACCAACCGCGTACAGTATCATGATTGTAATCAATTAGGGATCAATTAGGGATCAATTCGGCAAATTAATGAGTGTGTAGCCACAATTCGTATATCATTTGTCATCACAGTATTTTGTTACGACAACAAGGGCTTCGGAAGCTATGGTTTTTTCGCTGAGTTAAGCGTGGCGGGTTAATAAATATGGCCCTGGCCGCATATGGCATAAGACAAATTTTCGCATGCCGCGGCTCACATTTTTATGTAAAAAATCCGCCCAAACCATGTGTTAACATCGTCAAAATCATAAGCATCGCCCGAACCACTTCTTGTGTAACGCAGTCCAGTAGGCGAGTCTAAAAAGAAGAAAAAACATTCTTCCAGTGACTTAAAACCGCCTCGCACTAATCATTAATTTTGAATAGTTCGATGTTGTTTATGGAAGAATTATTTACGATAAAACAATACTACGTATTAGGCCATTTTTTCATGTCATTAACAAAAGCGAAATTCAATAAGCTTCAATACATAAACTTGTTTGAAACAAATAATAAAATGTTACCAAACACAAAACATAAACATGTTTGTCCATTTATTCGTCGTTATTATCTTCAAGTCATTATACGATAAAATAGTGCATTTTCATTAGAGTGCTAAAACAATCACCGAAACAAAGACGTAACGTATACTTATGATTGCTTCGTGCTGCACGCGATATGTGATTATGTTCCGACGATAAATGGTCTTTTGATCGTTGGAATCGTAGGAGACTTGCAAACTTAATACGTTAACAATACAGTATAAAATATCAGTAAACAAATTGCTTTGTTTATCTGATAGGCTAGAAGAATAAAATAGTCCTTATTCATTAAATACTTTGTTTTAAATCTGAAAATCAAATGTATTGTTCACAAAATCACATTAAAGAAAAACATGAGTCTTTGTTCAAGGTAATAAGATAATTTGATATACGGTATTATTCTGTAAGACAAATGCCCTACAGAAATGCATTTGGAAATAGGTAATTGTTATTACATTTTTAAGATGGCTAATCACGCACACTATCGCGATACCCGTTAATGATACAGATGCATCATTCCAATGACATTGTTTAATATCAAAAGAAACCAACGCGTTGGTCAACCACAGTGGTTGTATTCTCGTAGGTCTGATTATCAATTATTGCATGGATACTTTAGTTCACATAAAAACAATGACTGATTTCGTGACACAAAATATAACATACACCAGTATGCGGTTATCACGTAACTATGAAGGTTGATTTCTACTATGTTCTTCAATCCCGCCGGTGCCGATACGACAATTAGACTTGTGACGCCCTTTTTCTCGTTCTGCCCGGTATATTTGTTAGCCAACACAGCACCAAAAAAAGACAAATGCACAAATGTACCCGCTAAAACGACGAATAAGCGCAAATTATCTGTACAAATAATTAAAAACAATTTAAACAAACCTCAGGCTATCGTAAAAAAAAATGAATTTAATCACACTACTTCGCGGACTACCTGCTTGATGAACTGGTGATTAAGACAAATAGTCGTATATAGAAATTCATACCGGTTCTTGACTGTTCACCAGACTGAAAATAAGTATCATTTATAACTGAACGCGTCATCTTCTTAAACTGAATAAAAAATTCTTTCGCTCTCGGTCTATTCATTGTTTCCATGGAAGTGATTATGATTTTGCGGGTATAAATAAAGATTTTGAACCTGGGGATGTTCAAAATGGCATCCACATTCAGTCTTATCAAACGATGCTTAATAAAGTTAAGCCACAAATCAACGAAATAAATAAATAATGATAATTAAACGTAGAACACAATTTGAATAAAGAAAACAGATCGATTGCAACTGAAACTGTACTGTAGATCGGATTGGTGACACTATTTGAGCTTTAAGTTTAACAGAAGTCATCCAACAACAACATTACGTAAACGACACACTTATCTCAATGACCACTTTAATGCAAAGGCCCTCGGGCCGTTATTGTCGGCAGTGGGCCGATTATAGACGTCCGGTCCAGCTCAGCCGTGTGTAATTGTCTCAATAAATGCAATGTTTAAATTTAGGTATTTTAGACCTTTTTAATTAACAGTTTCAGCTATATTTAAGAAGGGAGACAGGTATAAAGCGAGTAACTACCGCCCAGTGTCACTCACTTGTATATGCTGCATGATGCTGGAGCACATCATTGTCAGCAATGTCATGGGACACCTAGACAGAAACTACATCCTTACCGACTTCCAACATGGTTTCAGAAGGCGGCTGAGCTGCGAAACACAACGCCTTACCTTGTAAGATGAACTAGTGATGTTTTTCGACAAAAGGCAAACAACACGACCTAGCCATCCTGGACTTCAGTAAGGCGTTAGACAAGGTCCCCCACCAGCGTCTGCTGACAAAACTACACCACTATGGTATACGCAGCCAGACGTTGGAATGGATCCGAGATTTCCTGACTGACAGAACTCAGAGAGTTGTGGTAGATGGAGCAACTTCAGAACCTGCCCCAGTAGTAAGTGGAGTGCCTCAGGGGAGTGTGCTTGGACCGATCCTCCTTTTGGTTTTCATAAATGACCCCCCTAAGAGTTTCATTCAAGACAGGACTCTTTGTGGACGACTGTGTGGTCTACAGGCAAAAAGACGCTGATAACGACTGCGATCATCTACAGGAAGACCCCCATCGTTTGTGACAATGGGAGAAGCTCTGGGGAATGTCTTTCCAACATGAGAAGTGAAGCATCCTGCTAGTATGCGGAACACGCTCTCCAATACTGCACAACTACACCCTAAAAGGTCATATACTTGCTCATGAAGAAACGTCAAAGTACCTCGGGGTGGAACTGACGAAGGACATGTCTTGGAAAGGGAACAGCACGCTTAGACGCAGGAATCTAAGGATAGGCAATGCATAAAGTGCTGCCTACTTTTCCCTCGATCGCCCACACTTGGAATATTGTAGCACGGTCTGGAATCCATACCAGAAGGACCAGACTCACTATCTGGAGTTGGTCTAGAGAAGGCCAGCCGGGTATGTGACGTAAAGGGCACTGTTGAGTTTAAGTGGTTTGGTTAATGTAAAGTAAAGGAAACTGTTGAGTTGAAGTGTTTTGGTAAATGTATAGTAAAGGGCACTGTTGAGTTTAAGTGGTTTGGTAAATTAAAAGTGAAGGGCACTGTTGAGTTTTAAATGGTTTGGTAAACGTTAAGTAAACGGCACTGTTGAGTTTAAGTGTTTTGGTAAAGGTAAAGCAAATGGCACTGTTGAGTTTAAGTGTGTTTATGTAAATGTGAAGGAAAGAGCACTGTAAAAGTGTTTTTGGTAAACGTATAGTTAATGGCACTGTTTAGTTTAAGTGGTTTGGTAAATGTAAAAAGTAAAAGGCACTGTTGAGTTTAAGTGTTTTGGTAAATGTAAAGTTAAGGGCACTGTTGAGTTTAAGTGTGTTGAGGTAAGTGTAAAGTAAAGGGCACTGTTTAGATCAAGGGTTGTGGTAAACGTTAAGTAATGGGCGCTGTTGAGTTTAAATGGTTTGGTAAACGTAAAGTCAAGGACGACGTTGAGTTGATTTTTTTTGTAAACGTATAGTTAAGGGCACTGTTGAGTTTAAGTGGTTTGTTAAATGTAAAGTAAAGGGCACTGTCGAGTTTAAGTGTTTTGGTAAATGTAAAGTAAAGAGCACTGTTGGGATCAAGTGTTTGGCAAACATATAGTTAAAGGCACTGTTGAGTAAAATTGTTTTGGTAAACGTTAAGTAAATGGCGCTGTTGAGTTTAATTGTTTTGCAAACGTATAGTTAAAGGCACTGTTGAGTTCAAGAGTTTTGGTACACCAAAGGTAGAAAGGGCACTGTAGAGTTTAAGTGGTTTGTTAAATGTAAAGTAAAGGGCACTGTTAAGTTAAAGTGTTTTGGTAAATGTTAAGTAAAAGACATTGTCGATTACAAGTGGTTTGGTAAACTAAACGTAAAGTAAAGGACACTATTCAGTTCAAGTGTTTTGGTATACGTTAGGTAAAGGGCACTGTTTAGATCAACTGGTTTGGTAAATGTAAAGTAAAGGGCACTGCTGAGGTTAAGTGTTTTGGTAAATGTAAAATAAAGGATATTGTTAAGTTCAAGTGTTTTGGTAAACGTAAAGTAAAGGACACTGTTGTTCTAGTGTTTTGGAAAAGGTAAAGTAAAGGACACTGTTGAGTTTTAGTGGTTTGGTAAACAAACGTAAAGTAAAGGGCACTGTTGAGTTCAAGTGGTTTGGTAAACGTATAGTAAAGGGCACTGTTGAGATGGAATGAACGTTAAACTATACAATCATCATCATCCATAATCAGTCGTTTTAGATCGTACGATTAGTAGTAGTATCATGAATCCGACAACTAGTTCACGACTTTAAGAATCTTAATCAAATAAACAGCAATACTCAGTGCATCTAATAAAATAATGAATACACAGATTTTCTAACGGACAAATAGCGTGCCTTAATATAATCTTATTATTGACTTTTTTCTGACACCTTTGAAGATCTATATCGTTTAAAATATTGATTGAAAACACTGTTCAACGAGAAGCACGTGTCTGATTGAAAAGATCGCTATAACATATCAGGTCATCTTAATGACGTATCATTATAGAAACGTTTAAAAAAGGTATGAAAAAAAATCAAAAGATGCCGAAGTCATCAATAATTATTTCACAATTTGTTCATACTAATTATGACGAATTGTATCATGCTACCATCAATATTATATACAACAACAACGATCTGATATCTCATAACGCACTTGGTGGTTTACTAAGTGGACATTAATTAGTTTGAAACAATACCGATTGTCACAATAATCTAAGATATACACCTCGATCCAATTGCAACTATATGAAAGGATAAACAGTATTCAAAATGAATGGTCTATAATCACCATTGAATTAATATAAACATATATCTTGAACGTAAGCAGATTAAATCACAAAATACCTCAGTCCCATTGTAACAAGATACAATTATGATACGCCTCCATTATCTTACAATATACCGTATCTCGAGAGTCTACAGGGGCCGAACACAATCTTTCTGAGGCATATATGAAATCAATTAAAGCATTTTGAGTTGATCTTACATTTAATTCATAGGTGGTAACACTTCAATGCTCATTTACACATACAACGTTAAGTACCAATCTAGTTATTTTGTTGACGGCATCTGAGCATTATCTCTCTGCAGTTAATAATTGAATAATTTAAAAAAAAACGTATATTAAAACATAACAGATGTTTTAAAACTTTG
>VMBQ01010307.1:0-15362 GCA_007657795.1 Dreissena rostriformis | reverse complement strand
TAGTGTATTAGTGGACACGGGACTGCACGCGAAACAGTGAGTTATAGTATTATACTAGTGTATTAGTGGACACGGGACTGCACGCGAAACAGTGAGTTATAGTATTATACTAGTGTATTAGTGGACACGGGACTGCACGCGAAACAGTGAGTTATAGTATTATACTAGTGTATTAGTGGACACGGGACTGCACGCGAAACAGTGAGTTATAGTATTATACTAGTGTATTAGTGGACACGGGACTACACGCGAAACAGTGAGTTATAGTATTATACTAGTGTATTAGTGGACACGGGACTACACGCGAAACAGTGAGTTATAGTTTTATACTAGTGTATAAGTGGACACGGGACTACACGCGAAACAGTGAGTTATAGTATTATACTAGTGTATTAGTGGACACGAGACTACACGCGAAACAGTGAGTTATAGTATTATACTAGTGTATGATGACACCTAGTCCCGACCGACAAAGCATGCGGCTAGCCCCCCATCGGTTCATTCTGCAACAAGTTATGAGAAGTGCTTAATAGCTTTGTTTGTTTAAGTTATTCGCATCGAAGTCAAGAACGTTGAATACTATAACAATGAGCAAGTGCTTCTATAAATAAAGTGCTCAAATATTAATATTCTTCCAAATAGCAATCGCCAAAATACATGTTAGTTCGGTACTGGTGGAATAGTGCACTATAGTGCCGCTTCGTACATAAATAGCCTTTATTAAACATGTAGTTGCGGAATTCGAGAAAACGTGTTTCACTCCGTAAGTCGAGAACGAATAAAGATACTTATATGTAAGTTACACTTTATATTAACTTACATTGTATACGAATACATCACTTCATGCGTTGAATAGAGTCGAGGTCATAGTTACTAAAGGTAGCAAATCATGATATTGTATTAGTGCAACAATTATGGTAGTAACAATAGGTAATACCAAACATCGAACGCAAATTGATTGTGAAATGCCAATGCTGTGTTCATTGTTCACCAAAGAGGCCCGATCCAAATGTCATCCTGTGTTATTGTATGCCGACTGTTAAGCGCTTTGTTGCGGTAAACATCTTATACGACCGACCATATCATATCAATGTGCGAAAAGCACCATTTATGGATGTACCATGCTTTGAGAACGAGTGAACAGATGGTCATTAATTATTTCAGTAAATGTTTACATCCACGTTGTGCCTAAAACATTAATGACGTCACACAACCGCCCGTTCTAGAAATATATAATTTATCTTCTTAACGACAATATAATATGTATACATGTCCATATATATTGCTATTGATCAAAAGATGGTATTATTGTTAATATGAGACGTATGAGACGTGCTCTGAGATAGCTGGACTTAATGCATGTGCGTTAAGTGTCGTCCCAGATTAGCCTGTGTAGTCCGCACAGGCTAATCAGGAACGACGATCTCCACCTAGAATAGATTTTCGTTTAGAAGAGACTTTTTACGAACAATTCCTTAAAAGCGGAACGTGTCGTCCCTGATTAATCTGTGCGGACAGCACAGGCTAATCTGGGACGACACGTTACGCACATGCATTAATCTAAGTATTCCCACAACGAGGCTCATATATAAAACGCATGTTTTGTATCAGATGGAACCGCGCTGACGCTATAGGCTACATGCTGGACAACACCGCTCTAGCCAGGGCAAACATTGAGCGGGAGATAGACCGCTACATCACGTGGCCTGGCCAGGCGACGGCCTACACGATTGGAAACTTGAAAGTCATAGAGCTGAGGCGAAGGGCAACTATAAGGACATGTACGTGTGAACCGTGTGTTAGTGTTTACAAGTTTTACAGAGTTTCTTAATCTGCCAGTGTTGTATTTTTTCTATATAATTGCTGGGGTAAGATTTAACGTTACTTTCGACGTTTCGTGTCAGAAATATCACAATATCACAGATAGTCTGCTTCTGTGTATAATTAGTCATAAGTTATATAACATAATATGAATAAAAAAATTATCATATTTGTTTGAAGGTTGTAAGTATGCCGGTGATTGCTATTTAATATTTCAAATTGTATGGTCACCATTTACAATTACTATTTATGCATTCTGTTTAGAATATAAGTCTTTAAAGCATGTTAATTGAACCGCGCTATGGGATAACAGGGCTTAATGCATGTGCGTAAAGTGTCGTCACAGATTAGCCTTTGCAGTCCAATAAGACTATTTTCGTTAAAAAAAGGTTTACCCATAAGAGCCTGTGCGACGAAATGCCTTATCTGGGATGAAAATTCAAGCACGTGCATTAAGCCTGGTTTTCCCAAGGCGCTGCTTATAATTATAATTATTATCTCGCAGGTGGGTTCTTTGATGTGAAGAAGTTCCATAGTGTGTTACTGAAGAATGGCGCACTTCCGATGAGCATCTTGGATACGCTGGTAGACGACTGGGTGATGGAAGTCCGCCAAAAGAACGGCATTTCCGGTTCCGATTGTCCGAAACCAGTTTCATTCGCTCCAACAACAACCGCAGCTGCAACATCAACTTTACTCTGTTTCATGTTATTATTTTACTTTCTTACGACTATGTGATGAAATCCAAAATGATGTTTTTAACATTTGTTAACATTTGAAAGATTTTATTTCTTGAATACACAAAAGTGACTTGATCATAGAATAACGAAAAACGATTTTCCAATTGTTATAGCTTCAAGAAATAAGAACAATAAACACCAGTGAGCGTAATAACATTTAGGACGTAAACACATTCGGAAATATATTAGCGTATATGAGTTATCATAATTTTAAAGTGACAAAATTATTAAAATGCGAAACGATTGAACTATTTGATGATATTGTTTTTGTTAAATTTTGTTATTACACTAAGATTATTTTAATAACGTAATCAATGCATGTGGTCATGCCACAGCCCGGCTGGTCGATATGTTTAGGCGATAACCATTTACTCCCCGGACCCGGTTTGAATCCCGGTGGAGCTAGGATTTTCTTTCTTACATTATTTTCTTGTTGTTATCACGGACTCTAGATGATCAATATACGCTCCGTGTTGTTATGCATGATCTATTTAATTCCTATGTTTAAATCTATCAATATGTGGCGTTTAATGACACGCTTTAAATCAAATTAACATATTTTAACATGCCCCTGTAACAATCTCAGGTTATGTCTTACTGTTAGTGTTTAGTGTTATTGTAAGTGAAGCAAAACTAGTATCACTTGAACAGGAACCATATTACCTTCGTAAAAAATAAACATTAACATTTAGCAAAGCTTTGCATAACGTCATTACTTTTTTATAGTTAACTGGTTAATTCTACGACAGGCTCTTACTAAATGATATATTCTTTGAAACGTGTTGACAATTTTTAATTTTAATCTAACGTTATAGCATTTAGTGTTATGTGATTATGTGTAACATGTGTCAATGATCTTCAAACATTATTACCTCCTCCTTTGGGAAAAAAATATGAATCATTGATTGTTTGTTTTGTAAACTAGTCTTTTATACCGATTAAACCAAATTGTAGTTTAACTTTGTTGACCTTTACATTAACAGCAAAGCCTTCCACACAATACACTGCAAAGTGACATGGCCATTACTGCCATGCATGTTTTTATCCAGCCCGCGATGGTCTAGCGTTCGCGAGTGCGTACGTCCGATCCTTTCCAGACTGTACCGTCATTTATAATCGTGCTATTTCAATATAACTTGCCTCAAATATTCAACATGTTGTGATTACTTGTCGTGTGAAAGATATAATTCACTGGTTCAAAGGTCAAGGTCGGATATGTCAACTTAGGTCACAAAACACCGGGTTTGAACAATACGCAAGAATTTTCACCATTTTCGCCATCAAGTGTTGCGTTCATAGTCTGTTTGCCTAATTCTACGGTTAACGTTATAATTTAAAATTAATACTCAAAATATTGGTATGATAAGCGTTTGCCGACTGTAAACTTATTATGCCCATATCCCACGCACATGAGATTAAAACTGATTTGTTAATACATTAAGAGTGAATATTTTTTGATAACTGGCTCGGCATAATCCCGACATACATCTAGTGATGCATTCGAGTCTGCAGTAGTGTTGTTATGTTAAGTTTTGGGCTTTATTCAAACTTGTGTTTGATGGGCAGCTATTGCTTATCTCCTAAAATATGTAATTGTCTCAGAACTTTGTTTAACACAAGGAACATCATATAAGCCGCTCTGTCCGTCCTTCTGATCGGGGCCCTGCATTCTTCTACTTTTCTTTAGAGGTAAAAGGTCTAGTTACTACAAAAGACACAAAACATCATTATACTAACTAAACAAATGCATGTTTTATAGTTAACTTGGCATACACCTTCTCAAAAGAAGACAAGTGTGGTATGTATCGTTCGGCAAGTCCCTCTATAGGTTTCGTCTGACCATCCGCAAATAGCTTGAATACCTCCAAACGTGGGTAAGCCCTATTGTCGGTGCAATTCAGTCACATTCTGTCAAGCAGCAACAGTTGGTGTGCTTAGTGAGAAGTAAATTACGTGTTTCTCCATAGAGCCGCGCTCTGTGAAAATGGGGTTTAATGTATGTGCGTAAGGTGTCGTCCCAGATTAGTATGTGCAGTCCACTTTTCCCAGAACGCGACTCAAATCATAGACTACCAAAATGGATACATTCCTCGAACGTTTGGTCTTCCATTAAAACAGGATTTTAACAACAGTTTTAACACAGCATTTCATACCATGGAGGAAAATACAATCTTTTGCAGCACGAATGTACTCGGAAATACACACGTGCGACCGTGATTTGGGACGTTTCGTTCCATGTTACTTTAACCTGCAATAGAATGTGCGCCAAATTCTTATTTGCATAGCACGTGCATGCAGGTCTGGTGTTATCATGACTCAATTATGTCCGATGCATAATAAGACCGCGCGGCTATCGTCATCGGGCATTCGTCCAGGTTAGTTTCGTTTTCTGCGGGCGTTATCGGTTAACGCGTTTGATGTTGATAATTAATGTTTAATGTACAATCATACGTTATCAGTTTAAATGAAATACATATTTTCTTGACTCTTAAAAGTGCATCAATAATCATTTGTGTCGTGTTCTGAGAAAACTTGACATAATGCTTGTGCGTAAATTGCCATCCCAGATTAGCCTGTGCAGTCCGCACAGGCTTATCAGGGACGACAATTTCCGCTTTTAAGGAATTTTGCGTTTAAATGATATCTCTTCTTAGCGAAAATCCAGTTTAGGCGGAAAGTGCCGTCCCGTATTAGCCTGTGCGGACTGGCAAATCTGGGATGACACTTTACGCACAAGCATTTTGCCCTGTTTCCTCAGAACACGCCACATTTATGCGCAAATGTAACTCAATCATATACAATATCATACGTTAACTTAAATTCACAGCTTATTACCATAACTGCATAGGATATGCTTCGACCTTGCAATTTGAAATAATATTGTTGAGACACCATCTCAAAAGGTCAAGCATTTGTTGTTGTTTTTGTACGGATCTACGGGAATATAATAACCTTGAAATTGTAATAACAATTATAAACTATAATTGTTAAATAATTAAATGCACAAAGTGCACAATTTCTTCACCAGGAGTAAAAAGCTTGCACCCCGGATTGCATTACTTGAACATGGATGAACATGATAATAACTGTACAAGTATTAAAGGGATCTTTTCACGTTTTGATTAATTGACAAAATTGAAAAAAATATTCAATTTATAGTAAATATATAAGTAATAGTAAATGGGTTGAAAATATTATAGTATTATAACTAGTGATGTCACTAGTATCTGCATCTGCAAAGTGTGATGCCCATCACTCAATCATTTGATGATCTATCAAATGGAAACCAATTTAGCACTTAATGTCACAGTGACCATGGCCTTTGAACTAGTGAACCCAATTTCAATAGGGGTCATCTACTGTCCAAGGTCAATGCACATGTGAAGTATCAAACCAATCGGTCAATTTGTTGAAGAGTTATTGATTGGAAACGATTTTCACACTAATTGTGACAGTGACCTAGTGGCCCAAATTTCAAAAGGGTCATCTACTGTCCAAGGTCAATGCACATGGGAAGTATCAAGTCAATCGGTGAATCAGCTGACAAGTTATTGATCGGAAACAATTTCACACTTAGTGTGACAGTGACCTTTGACCTAGTGACCCCAATTTCAATAGGGGCCATCTACTGTCCAAGGCAAATGCACATGGGAAGTATCAAGCCAAGCGGTCCCTCCGTTCACAAGTTATTGACCGGAAACCATTTTTACTCTTAGTGTTACAGTGACCTTGATCTTCGACCCCATTTTAATAGGGGTCATCTACTGGCAAAGGCCAATACACATGGAAAGTATCAAGCCAATTGGTCAATCCGTTCACAAGTTATTGATCTGAAATGAACTGGACTACCGACAGACCGACTGACTGACGTCCAGCAAAACAATATACCCACTCTTCTTCAAAGGGGGGCATAAACATATGTATAATTAGTAGTGATACTCTATTGAACGATCAGTTAACCAGGCTTCATTGTCTAGTAAAGATTAACCTGAAACTTTTTAATGAATGCATTTTTTCATGGCATAAATCATACAAAATGCATGTCTAGTGCGCAACATTCTGCCAATTTACGCTGTCCCCTGCTTAAAAAAATATGCCACAGCATTTTTCTACTTATAGTTAACTGACCTTGATCAGATCTCATGTATGCCATATGCAACCCTTCTGCGGTCTGTGCAGCTGGTTTTAACATATTTAATTCATTTTGTAACAGTACTCATTAATGTATGAAGTTTCATAACAATACCTCTTTTTAAAGACATTCAGTTGAACCAATTAAGCGGTTTTTAATTGCAGTGACCTTGACCTAGACCACACACCCCATACGCTATCCCAATAAATTTTATACATTTGAGTGATATCTGTAAAGCCACTCCTGAAATAGCTTACATAAATTTATATTTATGCATATTTCTAAGTATAAAAAGGCTTTTAATAATGAAAACTTTCAAACAAGAGTCACCAAACTTGGCCTATGGAGCCATTTCAATACGGAGAATACATGCACTAAATTTTAATGAAATCACATTTCCAAAAACTAGCAGACACAAACATTTAAACTGCCTATATAATGCAAATGTAAATTTGTAAGAGTAAAAATTAAGCCTTATTTCAACAATTTTCGAACTGGATTTACCAAACTTGGCCTATGGGGTCATTTTAATATGGGAATACATGGTCTAAGAAATTCCTAAAATCATTCCTGAGAAACTAGCTTATCAAAACAAGAGGGCCTTGGGCCCTAGGGCGCTCACCTGAGACCCAAAGGAACTAAACTATTCTGAGAAACATAAAGTTTCATGTAGATTGGAATATAAATGTGACTTCTAGAGTGTTAACAAGGTTTCACTATAGCCATAAAAGGAAAAGTGCCACGCCCCCTTGCAGCCATGTTTTTCAACCAACCTGAACCATTATCAAACTTGTCCAAGATATCATTGGGATACATGTTCTGACCAAGTTTCATGAAGATTGGACAATAAATGTGGCCTCCAGAGTGTTCACAAGATTTTACTAAATCCATATTAGGAAAACTGCCACTCCCCCCTGGCAGACATTTTTTCAACCAACCAGAACCATTTTTGAACTATTCCAAGATATCATCGGGACAAATGTTCTGACCAAGTTTCATGAAGATTGGACAATAAATGCGGCCTCTAGAGTGTTCACAAGGTTTTACTATAGCCATATTAGGAAAACTGCCACGCCCCTTGGCAGCCATGTTTTTCAATGAGGCCGTAATCATTTTTGAACTCGTCCAAGATATCATTGGGACACATGTTGTGACCAAGTTTCATGAAGATTGGACAATAAATGTGGCCTCTAGAGTGTTCACAACGTTTTTACTATAGCCATATAATGAAAACTGCCACGCCTCCTGGCAGCCATGTTTTTCAAACAACCAAAACCATTTTCTAACTTGTCCAAGATATCATAGGGACACATGTTCTGATAAAGTTTCATGAAGATTGGACAATAAATGTGGCCTCTAGAGTGTTCACAAGGTTTTACTATAGCCATATTAGGAAAAGTGTCATGCGCCCTGGCAGCCATGTTTTTCAACCAACCGGAACCATTTTTAAACTCGTCCA
This sequence comes from Dreissena rostriformis, assembly GCA_007657795.1. Taxonomy (NCBI): domain Eukaryota; kingdom Metazoa; phylum Mollusca; class Bivalvia; order Myida; family Dreissenidae; genus Dreissena; species Dreissena rostriformis. The sequence goes on along the minus strand of VMBQ01010307.1, from coordinate 7,210 downwards.
AGATAACATTGGGACACATGTTCTGACCAAGTTTCGTGAAGATTGGAAATAAAAGTGGCCTCAAGAGTATTCAAAAGGTAAATGTTGACGACGCACGACTGACAAAAGGTGATCACAATAGCTCACCATGAGCACTTTGTGCTCAGGTGAGCTAAAAAACAAACTGGGACGCCAATGCCAGGGCAAGTAGAACAGCTAGCCTTTTCTTTGAAAAAATTGAGCTAAAAATGCCACATGTTTGAGATGCACACCTGATATTTAAAGCCCTATTAACATTCAAAATCAACAAATATTTTGTAAAATATTGCGTAAAATAAAGTTAACCCATAAAAAATCCTTATAGCAAAAGCCAAAATTTCAACCCTAGATGTGGTCTGGTTACATAGATGTAACAAGATACGAAATGCTCTTAATTTTTTGTGGAACAATATATTCCATTTTAATTTCCCTCAACGATATCTACTCATATGACACATGAACACTAACATGGTACGGGAAGATGTTTTGAATATATTGTACCACAAAAAATAAAAAAAGATATTTATTGATTTAAAGTGTTAATGGGGCTAAAAAATAATAAAAAAATACTAAACAACATCCATCAATAATTAACCAACACCATATTTATATTAATGGATGTAAACTGTTTTTATTGGTTGTTCTTTTTATAACAATCAATCTTTAATCTGTTGTACATCTATACATTCCTAGCATTTACATAACATATACTAATTTCATTGAAATAACATGTTATGTGAGAATTTTAGAAAAATTAAAATACACAGACGCCCAAGTAAAATAGCATTCTTGTGATCTCTCAATGTTAAACAAACTTAAATATGTACTCTCCAATCCAGCCACTGTCGTAAATCGTTTATTCATCATAACAACTACACGCCGCTGTAAAACACACTATTTGCCAGGCCAATCAACCCCTGTATAGAAATACAGAGAGTCTATTAGCCAGCGACCAGGCTTGCCATTGCCATCAACTTCTCGTACAAACACCAAATTGGCAAAGCGAAAAAGTTCATAACCTCTTATCAATTCACTGAGATTTGATCTTTTTGATGCAAAGTCCTTCACAAAAGTAAAACGAGTCTCAACTGCAAGAATTCTGAAAAATATAGAAAATGAACATTTTACAGACAAAATTTATGTACCGGTATTATAAACATAAATTGAAATTTAAAAATAATCTTGTACAATGTTATCATGGAATATGCATATAAATATTTCATAACATGATCACCAAAAAGAAAGATGATTAAATTATAATAATTATTTTCCAACATTTACATAAAAGGTTGCCATATTTGATAACCATTGGTCCACGATAGGCCAGCTCAAATTATTTAATGGACCTTACGCTTTTCCCATTTTTATTCATATTCTATGGGTTGAAAACAAATAACTTTGTTACCCATGTTAAAATGCAAACACCCCAGCAAGGGACTGTTAAATTGCCTGTGGAAAGTACAGATGTATGACGAGATTTTTCACATTGTAAAACAGTCTTACCCGCTTTCATTTTCTGCTTTGAATCCATTTATAATTATACTTGTTTGTTTAACAGAATGCCAACAAATTATTTTCAAGAAAATCGTTGTTAAAGTAGCTAGCTTCACAGTGGCTTCATATATCACATACTTATATACATGCCATATTTTTCAGGTCAAACAAGGGATGTTTTATTTAAATTGTTTCACATTTTACTTTTTGGTGAAGTACACAATAAACACAAAATACTTTGATTTTTAAAAGCAAACGCTAACATTGGCAATAAAAGTGTTCCAGAATTTCATTTATACAAACGATTGCCATTTTTCCAAAGAACAATTTAAAAGGTGTATTGTATGCAATTTGTCTATTTAAAGATTTTATTTTGTTGCTGTCCAATCGAGGCAATTAAAAATGATAAAAATTAGTAAAGCAAATTGTGCTTATCAGCTCTTATTATTGAAAAACTTATGGTACATTGTATGTGTACCGTGTACTCAATAGATATGTATAAATGTGTCAATGGCAAAATTTTGAATCAGGGAGAGGCAATTAAAAATGATAAAAATTAGTAAAGCAAATTTTGCTTATCAGCTCTTATTAATGAAAAACTTATTGTACATTGTATGTGTACCGTGTACTCAATAGATATGTTTAAATGTGTCAATGGCAAAATTTTGAATCAGGGACAAAGAACACTGGACGCAAAGGTAAAAAAAATCAGTGAGACAATTTTATTAGATTTCAATATTTGTTGTACTATGTATTGAGTTTTTCATTAATTTAAAAAAATATTAAATGTAGTTTCGGTTAAATACCTATTTCCATTATTGGGATTTTGCAAGGTCCGTATTCCAGTCAATGTGACAAACATAAGGTCAGATTTTTTCACAGCATAAGTTGAACCACACGACTCCGTATATATTGATGCTGGTTCGGCTTGTATCTTTGCTAAAAGTTCATCAGCAACAACATCTTGCAAATCACCTATGTCCTTTCTTGAAAGACAATCAGCGACAAATAAGAATGCCTTTTTTAATCCACTGAAAAATAAAGGGGAATCAAGACATTTTTTAATTAATTCCCGGTGTTTTGTCAAGAAGAGAAAGGAGAACTTGAAGCCATATATTAAAGAAGCGCGTGTTATTGCCGTATCCTCGTCATCGGAACTCGACTGTTTGTTGTCACTTTGCTTTTTCCTTGGATCGTCTTCCCATTCGCCCGAGCTGTATTGTCTGTGCAGTGAGAGAGTGTGGGTGGGGGATTGTTGTGCAGCTGAAGAATGATGTACTTTCTTCGTTGTCGAACCATTGACAGCATAAGCGCGATGAATATTTTCTAAACATAATTGTTTTTCTTCACAAAGAGATGCTAGATTTCGATGTGAAACGCCATAATTCTTAACAGTTATCAAAACCATACGAGAATTCAACATTCTGTTCATTTTGACTGGTAGGCTTGATTGCTTTAACGTTAACTTAATCGAGTCATTCACTTGGAGTGTCACCACAACAGAGGCTACATGCCACCAACTTTTATACTACCACAGACCAACAGGGACCTATATATTTGTTTGTATAGGTCCCTGCTCAAACCAAAGATCTATCAATAAATGTTTATTGATAGATCTGTGCTCAGAATACAAAAATAATACGTTGAACTTTTTATTACCTGCTCTATGGACATCATATTCTGTATGTTACGAGTTTTTTCATATTTTTTAAATAAAATTTTACCGGTAACTAAATTTAAGATTCAGACATGAATACACTTATGCATACACATGTTTTCAAGAGTTTTATAGTATATAGTAGGCAAAGGTTTCTGAACTGTTTTGAGCAGGTTTGGTTATGTTTGAGTAATACATGTCGCTTGTGGTCATGTGTTTCAATTGACCAAAACCATTTTTGAACTTAGTCAAAATATGATTCGAATACTTAAAACTAGATTGGTAGATAGCAAACATGACATGGAAGTGAAGTTTGTAACGGCAGGGACCTATACAACAAATGTATAGGTCCCTGGTTACAGGTATATCTGGCGCACTAAACTTAGATAGGTATCATTCATGGGACAAAAAAATACTCACACAATTGCATTATAACTTTTATCGTCCATGTAACATTTTTTAGTTTTTATCAACACGTAAAGCTTAACAACGTACAAATGCTTGATATTAAATATATACGCCTATATTATGTTTAATGAAGAGGACGGTAACATGTGGAAAACATTTATCTTCTTTTGTTACGGCTGTCATGTTAAATTACTGCCTCTCAAATATTTCCTGTTGGAGATTGGAAAGTCTTTTACAATTTGATCTTGACATGTGGTTAAAATACTTAAGCAGTTATAGTGTTGAGACTCAACTTGAAGGTCAAAATGTGTGGTAATAGTTTATCACTTACATTTTAAAACTTAACCCTCTTTAACAGTTGCATTTATATTTTAAATCATTATTTATCTCCAAGCAGGAGCTAGCAGTCAGAGCCTGTTATTTACACACGGCGTCAGATTTAGACACTACTTGGTCGCATTTGAAATAATAAAAAATATATATGTAGTGGGGAAGTGTAGACGGAAATAATTCAAACACCGGTTCGAGTCTTTATATATACTATACCATTCTTCTTTTATCATGTTTGTTTCTTCTGTTTCAACATATTTATAGTCTTTACTTGCAGACTGAAAAGTACAATTGATTTCTTGTGTGTGCTAAATAATCACACAATAAAGATCATAGTTTGAATAATGTTAAGTTTATAAAGATATTACATGAAATCTTCATGCGAAAAATCGCGTTTATTTTTGGTAAAAAGCAAAGATATGTCAATAAACATTCATTAACTGATATTCGGTAGCAACTGATGCTTTTATATTTAATAACATGACAACTTGAATAAGTATATATCTTTTAATCTAACTTTTACCGTGGGAACCAGACTGCGTTTTCTACCGTTTTGAAAGATGACCGTATTGACCCATATATAACTCCTGCTTCCGGTGAAATGTAAACAAACAAAAAACGTGTTAAATAAGAACAGCACATACACAAGGTTGATAAATGCTATGATAGTTGAACAATATTCGCCGTTAGTTTTTCCATAAAACAAGTCTTTGCACTGTAGAACAAATATGTTTTGAATATGAACAATTATTTTAAAGCGAACGATATTTATGTGGGTCAGGATGGTCCATATCCTTTACGGACAAGACCATGCCGGTCCAATTTATATGAACAAGAAAACGGGCTCGTTTACAATTATAATTGATTTGAACTAATTATTATTGAAGTTTTAAAATAAAATAAGGAATTTTCTAATTTGCAATAATCCAACTCCCAGCTGTTGACCCTCTGGGTCGCTGGGAATTGCAACTGGTAACAGCATTTTCATGTAAACTCTGCCACCTGGAATCCAGGCTGCACTTTAATAGGTACAATGTGCAACATTAATTATTTTCTGGCATAAATAAAATAGGGCGGGGACCAAATATTCGAAAATAGGTCGAATAATATATTCAAATCCAAAATTCATATTCCAATATTCTATTTTATGCAAAGATACTTCCAAAAAAGTTATAAGTTCATGTACTACGTATGGAGAGGGCCCTTCGATGATGTTGGTAAAGCTCTAGGCCCAATCCATTTGTAAACATGTACTTCAAACTGTCTATTATATGTAATTGTTTGTAAATGAATGTGTATATACAATAAAATATGTTTAAACTAAACTACTAAGTCGCAGATTTGGTTAAGTGAAGACTACTTTCCTGTGTAAGTCATTGTTTGGATAACAGTTGACATTAGTGAATGAGAGGATAATTGACAAAAGGGAGGGTATAAGGAGAGGGACCAATCATAATTTACTCTTAATTTATATCTCAATTGATGCAATATGTACAAACTATTTTCAGAAAATCAGTCGAAAATGAAAGTAAATTTTCGTGAAACATGAATGTGTATCGATAAGCATTTAATTTGTTTGATGTACAAAATCTGTGTATTGACAGGTTTTTTAACCTCAGGTGGTATAATACACAGCATATTTTGACTTGATTGGGCCGCAGTATTACATTACGACACGTCTATAGATATCAATAAGCGACCCCTATCATAAAAACACCATGGTGTGCATGCCTGATAAAATCAATTAGTTGCCAATAAATCGCTGAAAAGTTGTCAAAAACAACACTGATGCACTACAGTAGAAGAAGTGAGTTGTTAATAGGGGGAAATATAGGGATTAGCAATGGTAAGTTTTAGCCAGACAGAGCTTGAATAGCGAATTTTATTGTGAACTTATAAAACGTACTAGTTTTTAGTTGTTCGCGCTAGCGAAGAACCAATGTAGAGCACGTTTTGCAAGTCAGTCTGATCTTAACTACCCTAGGCGGAGCCTCGTTGTACTGGACAATCGATATTGGCCAATGAGAGCGCAAGCTTTGCATGAGTGACGGCACTCGTAGGCCTGCACTACCTGCAGTAAAATTATGCAGACGACGAATGACGTACATGCCATACGTAAGGAGCGTCTGCTCTACTATGCTAGGAACGATAACCACTGCATCTGCCTGTTTATAATTCATCACTGGTACACTGCAGACAGCGAGTGTGTGTTTGTAATCAATAGTGTTTAACAGCTTGTGTGACGACATTGGTCAGTCTAGTGTTTAACAGCTTGTGCGACGACATTGGCCAGTTTATTATTGAAATCTGTACATATTGGCTGCTTTCAGGGTAAAAGGGGCTTAATGCATGTCAAATAAGATTAGTGTGTGCACACTGATTAGTTTGTGCAATGCGCACAAGCTTATCAAGGACGACACGTTTTGTTCGAAAACAACCTCGCATTGGCATGTTCTGGTACATGTAACGATACATATCTAATGTAAAGGCACCGTAAATGTTAGTTTCATATACGAAATTGGCTATCTGGATCATCAAAATTTTATTTTCAATAGGAATTTTACTGCGAGCCTGTTTCGGTGTAGCTGCTTTTTGTTATGGCTGGAGAGTATTTTTTTTTTGATTGCTGTTTTTTGCTTGAAGAAATCCCTTCAGGATGTTGTCATGTTCAATATTTTTCAGAACAATTTCTCATGCTTAAGGTACAAGTACATACAAACACAGGCTAACATTTTACCCGATTACTATACAGTTTGTGACCAGAACATGAAGTAAGAATATGATTTGGCATTGGGAATGTATTTAAACAACTTGAAAATGCATTTTATTTCCTTCAGATTGTATACTGTGTTTTAAGCTTTCAGAGAGCAATTCATCAAGTACTTTGCTAAAAAAGCTATTATATTATGAATAAGTACTGAAAATAAGCCATATCAGACATAGAATAACATATAATACGTATCAAATATGTTTTGGACACGACATTTATAGTCAAAATAGCAAGATGGTTTAATATGGACTTGGAAGTTGCCATCGTTGGGACAATCAAGGTTGGGGTACATTGAAGACTCGATATCTCGAAGTTGTTTGATTTTAAGAAAAATGTAGTCTGAAAAAAGAAGAATTGCATTGATTTCTAGTAACGCATTGTCAACTCTTTATATATCGAAATCGAATATATACATGTATATCGAAATTGAATAGCTCGAGTTTCTTGGATATCTCGATTGGTTTAATGCCCCCAACGGGCGACATATAGTTTTCGCACTGTCCGTCGGTCGGTCAGTCTGTCCGTCCGTCACA